>JAVJIF010004973.1:0-130269 GCA_038442645.1 Agave tequilana | reverse complement strand
TTCTAAAATATCTTATATTCTATATAAACACCAAACCCTTTTTCTCTTCTTCCTCAAGAGAAACCCAAATCCAACTCTCCCCACTCTCATCTTTCTTTACTCCTCCAAACTCTTTTTCTCTTCTACCTCCAAAAGAAAATCCTGGCCGCAACTCCCCTTTCTCCGGCAAAACCCCCCACCTGGTGGACCTCCTCTCCTTGCGGCAGTCCCCCATGGCCTGCAAACCACCCGGAGCACCCGGATCTTCCCTTGGCTGGCTTCACAACAGCACCAGAACCCCAGCAGCCTGAGCTTCTCCTTCAGCCATGTCCAGCACTTTTCCTGCGGATCCCATTGCAGCCCTTCCTCTACATGGCCGTCGGCGACATTCAGCACACCAGGCCCTGTTCTCCCCCTGCAGATCTGGACAGCAGCCCTGGACCTCTTCCTTGCCGCACAGCCCCCTCCCTTCCTGATGGCGCAGCAGACCAGCCCCCAGGCCAACCAGTAGTAGCAACAGCAGGTGGCAGCAGTTCAGCCGGCCTCCGACAGTCCCTTGGCAGTGCGGCGGCAGCCCGGAGCCCTGTCCCCTCGTTCCCAGTCTCCACAGCAACATATGCAGCAGCCACAACAGCGAGGAGACGGGCAGCAGATCAGTACACGGCCCAGGAAGAAGAGCAGCGCGCCAACAGACCCAGATTCAGCGCATAGGCGGCGAGCGAGTAGGTCGTTCTCCCGATCCACGCCAGGCCGTCGTCGGAGACCAGCACGGTGACCTTCTCCAGTGTCTTGGCCACCCCCCCATGCAGTCCATTGGCGAGGAACGACACCACAGCGACCGCGGCAGCGACTCGCCCGGTAACGTGCAGATTCCCCAAGGTGAGTGTATTCTCCTCCTCCTTGATTTCCTCGTATTTATGTACATCGATTTAATTATATTTTCATGTGTACATGTACATAGATTATAGTAGTGATTGTGTATGTTGATATGTGTGCAAGAGAGGTTGTACTTACATGTTTTATTGTGTGAAGAATAGACTTTTGTATATCTCTGATTTGTGTTCTGGCAGAGGTATTAGTTGACTAATACCTGATATTAGTCGACTAACACCTCTGTTAGTCGACTACACCCAGACCCCTAGTCGACTAGTACAGCTTCCAGGTTATATTGATTCTCTGTTTTATCTCTGTTAGTCGACTTGACATTATTAGTAGTCGACTAACAGTATGTATAGTCGACTTATACATAGCCCCTAGTCGACTAATAGATTGACCTGGGACTGTGTAACTTACTGTTTCTCTGCCAGTCGACTTGGCCTTCTTCCCTGGTCGACCAATCCCCCTGTTAGTCGACTTGGACCACCCTATTAGTCGACTAAGCATTCTTCTAGTCGACTTGTATATAGTCCCTAGTCGACTACTGTTAGTCTGTCAGCTAGGTATAGTTTGTTTGTAGATTGTGGACTTCACCCATGAGTTGTGTAATGAATATAGATGGTGTATATGATATCGAGGGATATATTATGGATGGATATATGATGGAATTACTTGACTCATCATGTTAGAACTTAGATGCATGTTTATGATATGTTGTGATACTGAGTGTTGGGATATTGTGGATCTTAATATGAGGAGGAATTGTGAATACTTATGAATCGGAGTTGTATGTTTGAGTGAGAGGATTAGTACTAGATATTGTTGAGGTATGTTGGAACAATAATTATTATATCTGATTGCTAGATGTATAATGGAACTAGACGATTACGGAACTATTGAGATTATGAGTTGGCTGTAATGACTTCAGATTGATCTGGATTTATGTTATTTGCATTGAATGATGTCCAGTAATTAGACCTAACTTTATTAGTGAGTATTTGAGGACATATCAGACATGACTGAATTAGTTGAGTGTGACTTAGATTGATCTTGAGTTAGAGGTTATCCAGAATCTATTTTCCTTATATTGGAACCTGACCTGTATTGAGATGAGATTGACGTTGTTGGCATTGGGATTTGTTTAGATGATATATTGATGATGTTGAGTACCAAGAGTAGATAATCTAGTCCATAAGTTATTTGAGGATGATTCCCGTACTTTGATACGATTCAGTATGTGTTGACTTGTTATTCATTTATTGGTAATGACTTGAGTGATGATTCATTCTGATATTGATGTGGACTTGTTATGATGTTAGAAACTAGATAATTCAGTTGGCAGAGATTGAGTTATTGTGATAGTGACCTAGTATTCAGATTACTGGAAGTTACGGAAAATGATTGGTTGACGGTAACACCTTATACAGTTTATTGTTCATCGTATACACGGTTACTGTTACTGATAGTTCACGTGTATACGATTACTGATTGATTATTACTGTACTGATATTGTTACCGTCCCGTAGCATCCCAGTAATTGGAATGGCATAAGATATTGATTGTCACTAATGGCATTACCTCACTGACTGTGCACTAGACACCTTTTACTAGACCTTGACATATGACTGTATCACTGTTACTTGACATCTAATACTCCTGTACCCCCCTGTATCCATGTCCCATGCACTGTTGACCTGTTAATAGCACAGTCAAAACGGCGTCCGGCGGTTTGCCGCCTGGTGTCGGGATTGACGAGGATGTATCCCACAATCGTGCTAGCGTCCGGCGGATCTTGAAAGGAACTAAGTGCCACGTGGAGCAAAGTGTCACACCATACACATGGTGGGGGCCACCTCTTGAATCCACGGGGGCCACCTCTAGAATCCTGTTTCCCTCAGAGCAAAGTGCCACACGGAGCAAAGTGCCACACCATACACATGGTGGGGGCCACCTCTTGAATCTGTGGGGGCCACCTCTTGAATCTGTAGGGCTATCTATTGTACGTGACGCCTGGTGTTAGCGTGATATTGCATTCTCAGTGCCTATTAGCATCCACACGCACTTGTATGATGATAACCCCTAGGATGCATGTTATTTGGTTCTCTTTCCCTATTCGAACAATGATACCCGCATATCGGAGTTCGGATGAGTTCTACTGGATGTGCGGGCTCCAGGGTGAACTGTCGGATGTTGTGGGACGCCGGTGGGAAAGTGATAAAGATAACGTAGAACATTACTGATTGTTATTGAATGATTTGAATGAACACATTGTGTTATACCCTGAATGGTTACCCTGCCTTATGACACATGACTGTATACATGATTGTAACCAGGACCACATGATTATAACCATGACCAGATTTAGATACAACCTAGTGACATGTGATAGATTACACGCCTTGACATTGATTGCATATTTGCAGTTGTGCCAGTTATATTCTACCTTTATTCATGTATTATCATGTGTATTACTGTTCAGCTATTTATCTTGTTATTTAGCCTTTTCTATTTACTGTTGCTCTTACTACTATTTATGCACATTGTTTCTTCTGCACGAGTTCTTTCCCCTTTACACACACACTCATTATGGTCGCGTTCTGACGACCCTGGATTTGCACGTCCAGATATTGGACGATTGTTTCTAATGTGCAGGTATTCGATGAGACGGTACACCTTGCGAGGAGCTTGGGTCCTCTCCCTTTGATTCTGGTATACTTGCATTTTATTCTTGTTATTATTCTTTGTTCCTATATATCACCTTTGACTTCTGTTCAACTGCCATTTTCTTCCTGTTGTTCATTGCTATCATGTGTAGTCTTATATGTATTATTGCAGTGGTCCTTGATTATTATAGTTCTGATTATAGCTTGTTCAGGTTACAATTTAGGCTTAGCGCGTATACGTGGGGTATTTTCCTAGCGTATATGCGTCGCCATAACGTCTCCGTATCCTTAGGATCGGGGCGTTACAGAGTGGTATCAGAGCCTAGGTTCGACATAAAAGAGAACCTAGTTCCTACCTGTAACCTGAGACAGTTATGTTGACACTGCAATATACATATACTATTCACGTGATAATATTGACTCCATTTGGAAATTGATCGTCCTCCCTTTGGAATTCCGTTCTTGATCTTTTGATATTCATGATTCCAACACTTCAATTAGAGTGATTTGGATGTCTATCTTGATTTCATCCTTCCTTCCTATTCATTCCTCCTGATTCTATCGCTTGAGATTGATTACTCCATGTTGAAGTTGGTAGCAGAGATCAGAGCGCGCAGCGGAATCGTGGTGTCCCAACGAGGTGACGTGGAAGCTTATTTGTATTTCCTCTTGATTGTTGATTCTTTTATCATTCCCAGTTTGAAGCTTGTTTGTTTCTTCGTTACCTTGATTCTTTTACCATCCCCGCTTTATTGAAATTTCGAGGACGAAATTTTTATTAAGGTGGGTAGAATGTAATGTCCCTAATCTAATAATACTGTATTTTTATTTTTCTACAAGTATTTATTTTATTTTACTAGTTATTTTAGTACTATTTGCTAACTTGATTTATTATCATTATTAGTATTAGTATTATGTATGACTTGTAGACTCTTATTGCTTATATTTAATTATTTTAAATTATTATTAATGGGTATTATTATTATTTTCATTCCAAGCCTAATAAGCTCAAGCCCATTATCCTTTTCATTTCATTTTATTTTCTTTTATTCTAAGCCCACATGAGCTAAGCCCACATGTCCAATATCTATTTTCTTATTTCTCCATATTTCTTATTTCTTTTAATTAAAGCCCAAAACCCATTATCATGAGACCCTTACCCATTAACCCTAAATCCAATCTTAATCCTAATTCAAATCTATAATTTCAAATCTAAATCAAAAATTTGAGATTTTTCTACAACTTTTCATTCCTATATAGATTTCTAATCTAGCCAAATTAGAGTCCAGGTTCAAAACTTTGAGATTTTTCTACAACTTTCCATTCCTATATAGATTTCTAATCTAGCCAAATTAGAGTCCAGGTTCAAAACTTTGAGATTCTTCTACAACTTCCATTCTTATCTAAATTGCTAATCTAGCCTAATTAGAGTCCAGGTTCAAGAAAAATCTCTTTGAGATTTTTAGCAACCTTCAATTCTTATCCAATCTTACTAAATTAAGCCATTAAATTTAATTAGAATTCTTATTTCTAAAATATCTTATATTCTATATAAACACCCAAACCCCTTTTTCTCTTCTTCCTCAAGAGAAACCCAAATCCAACTCTCCCCACTCTCATCTTTCTTTACTCCTCCAAACTCTTTTCTCTTCTACCTCCAAAAGAAAATCCTGGCCGCAACTCCCCTCTTCTCCGGCAAAACCCCCCACCTGGTGGACCTCCTCTCCCTTGCGGCAGTCCCCCATGGCCTGCAAACCACCCCGGAGCACCCGGATCTTCCCTTGGCTGGCTTCACAACAGCACCAGAACCCCAGCAGCCTGAGCTTCTCCTTCAGCCATGTCCAGCACTTTTCCTGCGGATCCCATTGCAGCCCTTCCTCTACATGGCCGTCGGCGACATTCAGCACACCAGGCCCTGTTCTCCCTCCTGCAGATCTGGACAGCAGCCCTGGACCTCTTCCTTGCCGTACAGCCCCCTCCCTTCCTGATGGCGCAGCAGACCAGCCCCCAGGCCAACCAGCAGTAGCAACAGCAGGTGGCAGCAGTTCAGCCGGCCTCCGACAGTCCCTTGGCAGCGCGGCGGCAGCCCGGAGCCCTGTCCCCTCGTTCCCAGACTCCACAGCAACATATGCAGCAGCCACAACAGCGAGGAGACGGGCAGCAGATCAGTACACGGCCCAGGAAGAAGAGCAGCGCGCCAACAGACCCAGATTCAGCGCATAGGCGGCGAGCGAGTAGGTCGTTCTCCCGATCCACGCCAGGCCGTCGTCGGAGACCAGCACGGTGACCTTCTCCAGTGTCTTGGCCACCCCCCCCATGCAGTCCGTTGGCGAGGAACGACACCACAGCGACCGCGGCAGCGACTCGCCCGGTAACGTGCAGATTCCCCAAGGTGAGTGTATTCTCCTCCTCCTTGATTTCCTCGTATTTATGTACATCGATTTAATTATATTTTCATGTGTACATGTACATAGATTATAGTAGTGATTGTGTATGTTGATATGTGTGCAAGAGAGGTTGTACTTACATGTTTTATTGTGTGGAAGAATAGACTTTTGTATATCTCTGATTTGTGTTCTGGCAGAGGTATTAGTTGACTAATACCTGATATTAGTCGACTAACACCTCTGTTAGTCGACTACACCCAGACCCCTAGTCGACTAGTACAGCTTCCAGGTTATATTGATTCTCTGTTTTATCTCTGTTAGTCGACTTGACATTATTAGTAGTCGACTAACAGTATGTATAGTCGACTTATACATAGCCCCTAGTCGACTAATAGATTGACCTGGGACTGTGTAACTTACTGTTTCTCTGCCAGTCGACTTGGCCTTCTTCCCTGGTCGACCAATCCCCCTGTTAGTCGACTTGGACCACCCTATTAGTCGACTAAGCATTCTTCTAGTCGACTTGTATATAGTCCCTAGTCGACTACTGTTAGTCTGTCAGCTAGGTATAGTTTGTTTGTAGATTGTGGACTTCACCCATGAGTTGTGTAATGAATATAGATGGTGTATATGATATCGAGGGATATATTATGGATGGATATATGATGGAATTACTTGACTCATCATGTTAGAACTTAGATGCATGTTTATGATATGTTGTGATACTGAGTGTTGGGATATTGTGGATCTTAATATGAGGAGGAATTGTGAATACTTATGAATCGGAGTTGTATGTTTGAGTGAGAGGATTAGTACTAGATATTGTTGAGGTATGTTGGAACAATAATTATTATATCTGATTGCTAGATGTATAATGGAACTAGACGATTACGGAACTATTGAGATTATGAGTTGGCTGTAATGACTTCAGATTGATCTGGATTTATGTTATTTGCATTGAATGATGTCCAGTAATTAGACCTAACTTTATTAGTGGAGTATTTGAGGACATATCAGACATGACTGAATTAGTTGAGTGTGACTTAGATTGATCTTGAGTTAGAGGTTATCCAGAATCTATTTTCCTTATATTGGAACCTGACCTGTATTGAGATGAGATTGACGTTGTTGGCATTTGGGATTTGTTTAGATGATATATTGATGATGTTGAGTACCAAGAGTAGATAATCTAGTCCATAAGTTATTTGAGGATGATTCCCGTACTTTGATACGATTCAGTATGTGTTGACTTGTTATTCATTTATTGGTAATGACTTGAGTGATGATTCATTCTGATATTGATGTGGACTTGTTATGATGTTAGAAACTAGATTAATTCAGTTGGCAGAGATTGAATTATTGTGATAGTGACCTAGTATTCAGATTACTGGAAGTTACGGAAAATGATTGGTTGACGGTAACACCTTATACAGTTTATTGTTCATCGTATACACGGTTACTGTTACTGTTACTGTTACTGATATTGTTCACCGTGTATACGATTACTGATTGATTATTACTGTACTGATATTGTTACCGTCCCGTAGCATCCCAGTAATTGGAATGGCATAAGATATTGATTGTCACTAATGGCATTACCTCACTGACTGTGCACTAGACACCTTTTACTAGACCTTGACATATGACTGTATCACTGTTACTTGACATCTAATACTCCTGTACCCCCTGTATCCATGTCCCATGCACTGTTGACCTGTTAATAGCACAGTCAAAACGGCGTCCGGCGGTTTGCCGCCTGGTGTCGGGATTGACGAGGATGTATCCCACAATCGTGCTAGCGTCCGGCGGATCTTGAAAGGAACTAAGTGCCACGTGGAGCAAAGTGCCACACCATACACATGGTGGGGGCCACCTCTTGAATCCACGGGGGCCACCTCTAGAATCCTGTTTCCCTCAGAGCAAAGTGCCACACGGAGCAAAGTGCCACACCATACACATGGTGGGGGCCACCTCTTGAATCTGTGGGGGCCACCTCTTGAATCTGTAGGGCTATCTATTGTACGTGACGCCTGGTGTTAGCGTGATATTGCATTCTCAGTGCCTATTAGCATCCACACGCACTTGTATGATGATAACCCCTAGGATGCATGTTATTTGGTTCTCTTTCCCTATTCGAACAATGATACCCGCATATCGGAGTTCGGATGAGTTCTACTGGATGTGCGGGCTCCAGGGTGAACTGTCGGATGTTGTGGGACGCCAGTGGGAAAGTGATAAAGATAACGTAGAACATTACTGATTGTTATTGAATGATTTGAATGAACACATTGTGTTATACCCTGAATGGTTACCCTGCCTTATGACACATGACTGTATACATGATTGTAACCAGGACCACATGATTATAACCATGACCAGATTTAGATACAACCTAGTGACATGTGATAGATTACACGCCTTGACATTGATTGCATATTTGCAGTTGTGCCAGTTATATTCTACCTTTATTCATGTTATTATCATGTGTATTACTGTTCAGCTATTTATCTTGTTATTTAGCCTTTTCTATTTACTGTTGCTCTTACTACTATTTATGCACATTGTTTCTTCTGCACGAGTTCTTTCCCCTTTACACACACACTCATTATGGTCGCGTTCTGACGACCCTGGATTTGCACGTCCAGATATTGGACGATTGTTTCTAATGTGTAGGTATTCGATGAGACGGTACACCTTGCGAGGAGCTTGGGTCCTCTCCCTTTGATTCTGGTATACTTGCATTTATTCTTGTTATATTCTTTGTTCCTATATATCACCTTTGACTTCTGTTCAACTGCCATTTTCTTCCTGTTGTTCATTGCTATCATGTGTAGTCTTATATGTATTATTGCAGTGGTCCTTGATTATTATAGTTCTGATTATAGCTTGTTCAGGTTACAATTTAGGCTTAGCGCGTATACGTGGGGTATTTTCCTCGCGTATATGCGTCGCCATAACGTCTCCGTATCCTTAGGATCGGGGCGTTACAGCGTCAATCAGAGCCTGAAGGATGTCCTTGAAGATGTAACAGCTTCTGGTAGGGTGTCCCAACATCCTGTGGTACAAGCAGTAGTTGGGGTTGTCGGTCTTGCCGACTTCCTGAGGGCGCCTGGCCTCAGGGAGCTTCAGTCGGTTGCTCTTGTTGAGTAGCTTGAAGAGCGAATCGACATGTTCCTCCTTGAAGGAATACTGCTTGTTGGCGCGGGGTTGGCTTGAAGAGCCACTCGCCTTGGCTGGTTGAGGTTTGGTGGGAGATTTGGTCTCCGTCGCCAAATTATCCTTCCGCTTTGTCTGGAGGGAGGTGTCTGGCGCTCGCCTAGTTGACCTCTCCGGCCGCGGCTTGCCTTCTTCTGCCCTGACGCGGGCAACCATCTCCTCAGCCTGTTCACCTTGTTGGACTAATTGTTTCCAGGTGCGGCTTTCAGCAACTCCTATTTGAGTAAGGAGTGAGGTTTGGAGGTTGTGGCGGCATGTTTCCACCAGGGTGGCCTGGGTCATACCGCTTGGACACCGGAGTGCCACGTTCTGAAATCTTTCCACGAAAGATTTGACGGACTCTCCCTTTCGCTGTCTCGTAGCTAACAGGGTGGGCATTGTGACCTCGGAGTCATCTTCGAAGAAGCGTGTTAAGAACAGCTTCTCCAAGTCGCCCCAGTTCTTGATAGAACCTTCCGGGAGTTTCATGAACCACTCAAAGGCCAACCTTTTCAGGGTGCCGATGAACAGTCGCGCCAGGATGGCGTCATTATCTACTACATTCCCGGTTTGGGATTTGAAGTAGTAGATGTGCTGATTAGGGGACCCCTTCCCATCAAAGGCTTGGAGGGTTGGAGCCTTGAACTTAGGAGGGTACGGGACTAAATCCCACTCAGCTGGATAGGGCCGGACCACTCCAACTTCTTGGAGGTCTTTGCGACTGGCAAGGGCATTGAGGCGTTCCTCCAATTGACTCATCCTTTTAGCATGAGCCTTCCCTGGGTCTCGGTCGCCCTTTGACGAGGGTTTGGACGAGCCAGAAGTAGATCGAGGCTTCTCTTCAGAAGGCTCGAAAGATGAGCTTCCTCCCTTTCTCTCTCTGTCCCTCGACCTCCTAGGAGGAGATCTCCTCCTGTCTTCGAGCAGCTGTGCAAGCGCCAGCTTGATAGCATCGATAGATTCCTGCTGAGACACAATCATCTCCATTTGTCTCTTTTGGATCTGTTCCAGACGTCTAGCTGTCTCATCAGGAGTGCCTGTCATGTAGGCAGAGGTCTCCTTCTCAACGGAGGAGTTTGAAGCCCCTGATTCCACTGCGGCAGAGTGGGAATCGTTCACTTTAATGCCATGGGCTAAGGCATTATAGTCAACCGGGGGAATGGCCCCAGTCCGGGTACGAGTGTGTTGATACACCCCTTCCGGTTCAGAGTCAGACTCATCTGAGCTGACTGCAAGTCCTTTTCCCTTGCTTCTGCTTGTCATGTTCGCAGTAAGCTCCGGGTATTCAACGTCAGAGAAGATTCTCCTTCTATGGGAGCGCCTTCTTTTGGCTGACGGGGGGATCGAGGTCAGCTGTCTAACTAAAGACTGCTGGTGCACACTCGACCCGCAACGGCACTCCGAGAGCATGGAGATGAGTCGTTGGCAGCAGTAAGATGAAGTGACCTGGTGGGCACTTCTTTTCTTTGTTAAATAATCCCTCAAATCCATGGAAGAGGGATCAAAGAGACTAGCCTCACAACGTCGAAGACGGGAGGCATCCATGTGCTGTGCAGAATGGACGCAGACTTCAGGGACGCAGCTCTCGCGTCGCGGCTGTCTGATGCGTGCCTGGCGTCTCTGTTGAGATGAGACGCGAGTCTTGCGTTGATGCCTGGTGTGTCCGGGCAGAGACAGGTGAGAGAGAGTGGGCTGCTGGGCCCCATGCCTGTGAGCGCGTGTTTCTTGCGTTTGACGAGACGCAGAAGCTTCGCTTTGGCGTTTGGTAAGCTGGTCTTCAGAGGACTCAACTTGAGGAGTTACGCACTTGGGCCGCCAAACGCGGATTTCACGTACTGGGCGTGCCGCGGACAAGGCGCGCGATTGTACGTCGCGTCCAGCCTCAGTTGGACAACCGACGGTTCCAACTTGCAGCTGACGCGCACGTCTCCTTTGTCGACGCTCAGCGTTTCGATTGCGTCGCGGAGGAGGAGAGAAACCGACAACATCCTAATGCTGAACATCAAGGGTTTTAACCACGCGGGTCCTCTGAGGGACACTGACGCGGGTGTTCTGTGCGACGCGGTTGGTCGCAAAGGCAGATGTGCCTGGGACCACGCGGGCCTTCTGAGAGGCGTTGACTCTTGTCTCTTGCTTGGCACAGTCGGCAGCAGGGGAGCTCGAGAGAGCCACAGATCGGGACTCGAGGCCATTCCCCGTTGAGACCCGACGGTAGACGCGGGTCCTTGGGCTCTTGGAGCCAGAAGAGAGGAACTCTTCGTACTTCGCTTGGTCGAACTCGACAACGAGCGATTCGACCATCTTTCCCTCATGGTGGACGTCATCTTGCGCCACTACCTGTTCGTCAGTAACGAAAGTAGTCCCCAGCGGAGTCGCCATCTCTTGTTGGGCACGGAAAAAGAGTGGGAGGTGTAAAATTTCCTTGAATCAGATGAAAAATTACAACAGACTAATCTTCCGGTTACAAGGGAGGGAGGATGTTGAAGCTTGAATCCCCTTTGTTTAGTGCTGGGTTCTTCGTGTGGCGGTGGAGAGTGAATCTTGTTCTCCGTTGACCAGATGATCGTCTGGACCGTCAAGGGATCTTCTCCTTGGCAGGTGGAAGGAGTAACTCAGCCCCGTCTACCAAAACTCTAAAAGAGAAGGTAGGCGAAGAGCAACTTGTACGCAGCAAGTTGGCTTGAAGAGTCGAGCTCTCTCTCTCTCTGTATGTGTCGCGCCTGTTGATATCTCTCTGTTGTCCTCTTCTGCTTCTCTTCTTTTTTTTTGATTGCCAAGGGTCCGACCCCTTCTTCATAGCGACGGGGCTATTTATAGAGGTCTTAGGGGGTGAACGTGCCCCCCCTAAAAGCGCTCCACAATGAGGGCCAACTTCCCCGCTACATGGGCGGTAACCAACCCACGTGCCTGCTAAAGACATGCCACGATGGGAGCTGGTTTTCCTTACGTGTGGGCAGTGATTGGTCCCTTAACCAAGGCGGTTATAACTGAGACGCGGTGTCAGGCCGACGCGCCTTGATGCTGAGACGCGGGTGTCGAGCCGACGCGCCTTGATGCTGAGACGCGGGTGATAGTCCCTCGCGTCTAGAGCTTGAAACTTTGTTTTTCAATGGCTTGTCCTCCAGTAACTTTTGGACAGCCTACAAAGAGAAGATAAGAGACGATGGTGTTCTCATGATGGCCTATAAAGACATTATTCTTGATAGCGACTCGGTCTGGTATCTCGATACAGGCGCTAGCAATCACATGAGTGGGCACAAACATCTCTTTATGGAGATCCAAGGGATAGAAGATGGGCACGTGTCATTTGGAGATGCGTCGAAGGTTCAAGTCAAAGGCCGAGGAAAAATACGCTTTTCTCAAAAGGATGGCAAAGAAGGGACAATTGAGGATGTCTACTATGTGCCTGACATGAAAAGTAATCTCCTTAGCATGGGCCAACTATTAGAGAAGGGATATTCGATCTTCATGAAAGATCGAATGTTACACTTGAAAGACAAAGGAGGCCGGTTACTTGCACGAGTGGAGATGGCCAAGAATCGGATGTTCAAACTTAACTTGAGAAGTGTGCGAGAAAGGTGCTTGCAAGTCAACATGGATGACAAAGTCTCGTTATGGCACTTGCGGTTCGGACACTTACATTATGGCGGCCTAACAGAATTAGCAAAGAAGCATATGGTCCACGGGTTACCAGATATGGACTACACCAAGAAATTTTGCGAAGGGTGTGTACTTGGCAAGCAAACAAGGAACACTTTTCAGAAAAGGGCGGAATATCGTGCAAGGAGTTCTCTCGAGTTGGTACATACCGATATATGTGGCCCGATCACACCTAAGTCATTCAGTGAGAAAAGGTACTTTATCACCTTTATTGACGACTACACAAGGAAGACTTGGGTTTACTTCATGAAAGAAAAGTCCGAGGCACTCGAGGTGTTCAAGAAATTCAAGATGCAAGTAGAGAAGACAACTGGTCTTTATATCAAGGCCTTACGATCGGACAGAGGCGGAGAGTACATGTCAACTGCTTTCAAAAGCTACTGCGAGGAATAAGGAATCAGAAGATTCTTGACTGCACCATACTCACCTCAGCAAAATGGTGTGGCCGAGAGGAAAAACTGGACTATTTTTGATATGGTTCGGTCGATGTTGAAGAGCAAAAACATGCCAAAAGAATTTTGGGCAGAAGCGGTGCAATGTGCTGTGTATGTGCAAAATCGGTGCCCACATGCGAAGATGGGAGATCAAACACCCCAGGAAGCTTGGAGCGGACGAAAACCAACCGTATCACATTTGAGAGTATTCGATAGTGTGGCCTATGCGCACGTACCGGATCAAAGAAGAACCAAGCTAGATGACAAGAGTAAGAAGTACGTGTTCATCGGGTATGACGAGAAGACAAAAGCTTTCAAGTTATTCGACCCGATCGAAGAAAAGGTGGTTGTAAGCCGAGATGTGCAAGTGAATGAAGAAAGCGCATGGGATTGGAACAACAAAAAAGAGGTGGCGTAGGAGGAAGAAATAGAAGAATCAACCTCTGCACCGATAATCAAACAGACAAGCCCTCCGACATCTGATGATGAAGAAGAACCAAGACAACCAAAGATGCGAAGCTTGCAAGATCTATACGAGATAACAAGCGAAGTACACTTGGTATGTCTTCTAGCGGATGCTGAGAATATCACTTTTGAAGAAGCAGTGAGAGATAAGAAATGACAAGCCGCGATGGATGAAGAAATAAGTGCTATTGAAAGAAATGAAACTTGGGAGTTGGTGGAGCTGCCGAAAGGACATCAACCCATAGGAGTAAAATGGGTGTATAAGAAAAAGATGAATGCCCAAGGTGAGATAGAAAGATATAAGGCACGTCTAGTAGCAAAAGGCTATAGACAAAAGGCTGGGATTGATTATGATGAAGTCTTTGCTCCAGTCGCGAGGATGGAGACAATTCGGCTTCTTATATCCCAAGCAGCACAATTCAAGTGGCCAATCTATCAAATGGACGTGAAGTCAGCATTTTTAAATGGTGTGCTTAAAGAAGAAGTATATGTGGAGCAACCTCCTGGATACATGAAAGCCGGGAAGGAGAAAAAAGTGTTGAAGTTAAAGAAGGCGCTATATGGGCTGAAGCAAGCGCCGCGAGCATGGAATACCCGAATCGACACCTATCTCAAAGGGAACAGGTTCATGCAATGTCCTCATGAGCATGCATTATACGTGAAGAAGAAAAAAGGTAACTTGTTGTTTGTTGCTCTTTTTGTTCATGATCTCATATTCATGGAGAATAATGAGGAGATGATAAAAGACTTCAAAGAAGCGATGACTCGGGAGTTCGAGATGACAGATTTGGGGCTGATGAAGTATTTTCTTGGTCTTGAGGTTAAGCAAGGAAAATCGGGAATATTTGTGTCCCAAGAGGCGTATGCAAAAGACATTTTGAAGAAAAACAAGATGGAAGATTGCAACCCGGTAGCAACACCGATGGAACTTGGTGCGAAACTCTCAAAATTTGATGAAGGAGATCGAGTGGATGCAAACAAATACCGGAGCTTAGTTGGGAGTTTACGGTATCTCACATGCACAAGGCCTGACATTGCATATAGTGTCGGGATAGTGAGTCGGTTCATGGAGGAACCGAAATACTCACATTTGAAGGCTATCAAGAGGATTCTTCGATACATTCGAGGAACTGTATCACTCGGGTTATTCTACTCGGAGACACATGAATACAAACTGGTGGGTTACTCCGACAGTGATTGGTGCGGAGATATAGATGATCGGAAAAGCACATCGGGATATGTGTTTTATATGGGAGACACAGCTTTCACATGGGTCTCAAAGAACAATAGTAACCTTATCAACATGCGAAGCAGAATATGTGGCAGCATCATGGTGCGTGTGTCACGCAATCTGGCTGAGAAATTTGCTATGTGAGCTAAAACTCCAGCAAAACGAAGCGACCGAAATACGAGTTGACAACAAATCAGCAATTGAGTTGGCAAAGAATCCGGTGCACCATGAAAGGAGTAAACATATAGATGTTCGTTTCCATTTCATACGGGAACATGTGAAGAAAGGTAAAGTGCGACTGAGTCACGTTGCGAGTCGTGATCAAGTGGCAGATATCTTTACAAAGCCGCTACCAACAGCGCTATTCGAAAATTGCAAGAAGATGATTGGAATGAAGGATGAAAAATGTTTGAGTTTAAGGGAGGAATTTGTTGAAAGATAAACTCAAATAAAGTCCCTTGGAGTTCCCAATACAACATTAATTAAGGAGATGAGAGGTCAAATGCATTATGTAGTGTGGAATCCCAAGAGTCATTGTGAGGAAGTCTAAGAGTCTTTGTGTGTGGAATTCCAATGTGTATGGAATCCCAAGAGTCATTGTGAGGAAGTCTAAGAGTCTTTGTCTGTGGAATTCCAATGTGTGTGGAATCTCAAGAGTCATTAGGAGTCTATAAATAGTGTTGTCATCCTTGAATGAAATGAGTGAGCAAGAGTTTGATAGAAAAGAAATTTTTGTGTTCTTGCTCCTTGCTCCTCCTCATATTTCTAGTTCTTCTTGTGCTAACAGCTATGAGGCGGAGTTCTCGGTCTGAGAAAGATCAGTTGAGGAATTTGAGGGAGTGAGGAGGATAAATAATTTGCTTGGTTTTTTCATGCATAAAATCTCTCTTTGACAGTATCAGTGCATGTACAGGTTATGCTGGGAAAGGTTTGGGTGGGGCAACAAGAAGGCTGATGAATTGCTTGTACCCGTTTCGAAGGATTACATCATGCGGTTGAGATCTTGTTACACTGTCCTTTTTGTCTTTCTGTTGCTTTATTGACACTATTTTCACTTTTCCCAAAAATTCTATTTTGTAGTCTTCCTATTTATCACCCTTTGTGCTGCATATTCAATTTTCAGTGTACATCATATGTCCATATTTATTATAAAAAGCTGCATAAGACTACATGCTAAAGGAGTAACCTAATAAAAAGAAATCGTTAATAAAAATTTTGTTTGCTTCATTGGGCTAGATTTCTAAGAACAAGTTGACCACATGATAGTTCTTGCTGAGCAGCTGAGGCTTTGATTAATTTTTATTGCTTCTGTTGGATTCATATGTCCAAAATAAGGAATTGCGTAATTTCTAATTTCATTGGTGCTTTCTTATATACAGACTCAGTTAAGGCTAGAAGCATTTTATAAATGTAATGAGATGTTTGCAAAAATCCGTAGCCAATGAGTCAAGAAGGTTACGAAAGGAATTTCTTGAAAATGTTGTACAGAGCTGATGGATAATCTCGTACCGAAGAAGAGAGGGTGTGATCCATCTTCTCTGGATGAACATAAACCTGAAAATTGTTCTGAGATAAAGGATAACAGTACAAGGAAAACTTCAAAGAAACCAAGAAGACAGAAGATTGAGAGCCCGAGTATGCAATAAGAGAACGGGGATGGGAATACACATACTCCAAAAGAAGGTTAAAGAATTGATAAAAGTGGCTTGACTGCAAATTCCAGAGGGAGGAGAGGAAGCGGCAAAGGGACATGCGGGGAGAGAGAAGGTGGAGGGGAAGAAGTACTGAATGATGACTCCACAGAAATAAGTTCTAGTGATGATTGTTGAAGGAAATAATCCTTGCATGCCACTAATTTAGCAAAACGTGCCACAAATCCTTGCCACTAATTTAGCAAACGTGCTAAATTAATCTTGCCACTAATTTAGCAAACGTGCTAAATTAATCTTGCCAGTATTTTAGCACATGTACAGTATTTTTAGCATACCATGTTTAGGTTAGTTACCTTGTGTGATCGGCCTGATTGAAGGCAGTCTTTTCTTTTCATTTTGTTCTCCATTTAGTTGTCTTTAAAAGCAGAGAATTATACAATGAAAAGCAAGCCAAAAAGTTTTTTGCAGCTTCAATTCGTGTGAGTAATCTTGTAGCTTAGCTGTGAATCTCGTCGGCAACGTGCGCGTTGAATCTTCGGCGAGGTTCTAACAAGTGGTATCAGAGCGAGGCTATCGAAGATGTCTGGGAAGAAGGTCAACGACGGCGCCTCCAAAGATGGTGTGGTGTACCAGCGGGTGATTCGTGAGGTGAGCGGTGGGAGTAAGTATCCTGTCCTCACCAAGACCAATTACTCAGAGTGGGCACTCCTGATGAAGGTGAAGTTGAAGGCGAGAGCGTTGTGGACCGTCATCGAGGATGGCGCCGATAAAACATACACCTGTGATAAAAATTTCAAGACAATATATCAACATATCAATTTATTTTTGTGTCTTGCAAATTTTATCAAAAACAAACTTGAATTTTTATCAAACTTGATTTTTCAAAACATGAATAGGGATATCAAAATAAGTTTGTTTAGCAAGTTAAAAACATGTATGTATAACTAGAATACATCTACTATACATATAAAACATGTAAACTTGTTTTGATCAACTATTCATAAAAACCAAATATCAAATCATAAAACGTGTGTTTTTTGTGCACTTGAGCATATCAACTAAACTAAGCTTTACAAATGGATCTAAAATTCTATCTAAACTAGGATACCTAAGTCTTCTTGACGATCTTCATCTTCAAGTAGACTTGCTCCAAACTCCGTGATTCTCTAAGTGCAAAGGTATGATTTTTAAGCTTTGGCACCGGAATCATCATGAATAGCTTCTAATCATCTTGTTGAAGCTAATCACCAACTAATATCCTGTTAATGATCTGAAACTTAGAAACACAAGAATATTAGTAAACATAACTACATGAGTGTTGATCATCATCAAAACTAGAGTGGAAGGCCATTGGGCCAACATCACTGGGCTCGCGAATGCCGATCCAGGCCCAAACAGGAGCAAGCCCATACCGTCCAAGATGAGGCAGAAGCCTCGCTCCTACTCGCGAAAATCTCGTCCATCTCCTCGCCACCGAAATCTGAAGTGCAATCTTCCGATGGAGCCCCGGCGACCTCACCACTGACTGATGTTCCACTCTCGCAGTCTGCTTCGGTCGGGTTGGGAGCGGAACAGAGGCATGGCGGCTCCGAATCAGAGGCGACGACACACACCCAGATCGAGATCTAGGAGCAGCAAGTGTTCACTCAACTCGGAGAAGAGAAGAATCGGGAGGCGGAGTCCTGGGTCCTGGACACTGGCGCGACGAATCACATGTCCGGATCAAGGACCGCATTCTCGAGGATGGACACGGCGGTACTCGGCACCGTGCGGTTCGGCGATGACTCCGTGGCGCAGATAGAAGGCCGGGGGACCATCACTTTCTCCTGCAAGAACGGCGAGCTCCGATCATTCTTCGGTGTCTATTTCATCCCTCGACTAACTACGAACATTGTAAGCGTAGGACAGCTTGATGAAAGGGGCTACAAGATTGACATCAAAGACGGAGTAATGCAGATCAGGGAACCCGATGGAAGGCTGCTGGCAATGGTGAAGCGGGCGGCCAACAGACTGTACACTCTCCACGTCAAGATAGCAGAGACAAGATGCTTGGCGGTGCGCAGTCGCGGCGACGAGGTGGCGTGGCGCTGGCACGAGCGGTTCGGGCACGTCAACATGGCAGCGCTCCGGAAGCTAGCTCGGGAGGAGTTGGTACGCGGCTTGCCTGTTATAGGGCAGGTAGAGGAGCTGTGCGAGGCGTGCCAGGCCGGCAAGCAGCGGCGAAACCCGTTCCCGGCTCAGGCAGAATTCCGGGCAAAGCAGTGCCTTGAGCTGGTACACGGTGACCTGTGCGGCCCAATTGCGCCGGCAACACCAAGGGGAAACAAGTACTTCTTGCTCCTGGTGGACGATCTCAGCAGATACATGTGGCTAGCCGTGATTCCTTCAAAGGATCGTGCAGCGGCCGAAATCAAGGAGATCCAAGCTCGAGCGGAAGGCGAGTCCGGGCTCAAGCTGAAGGCGCTCCGCACTGATCGGGGCGGCGAATTCACCGCAGCCGAGTTCGCGGAGTACTGCGCAGCCGAAGGAGTCCATCGCCAACACACCGCGCCGTACAACCCACAACAGAATGGCGTCGTCGAGCGTCGAAACGGCACGGTGATGGCGACGGCGAGAAGCATGCTCAAGGCGAAAGGATTGCCCGGATGGTTCTGGGGCGAGGCGTTAAGCACTGCAGTATATGTGCTCAATAGGTGCCCGACGAAGAGCGTGGACAGTATGACGCCGTTTGAGGCGTGGCACGGGAAGAAGCCGGCGGTTCATCACCTCAAGACGTTCGGATGCATCGTGTACGTCCGCAACACGACGCCGCATCTGAAGAAACTCGAAGATCGGGGGCGCAAGATGATCTTCGTCGGCTACGAGTGCGGCTCCAAGGCCTACCGTGCTTACGATCCTGTCACGAAGCGTGTCCATGTGACACGCGACGTGGCGTTCGACGAGCAGGCCCAGTGGGACTGGGGTGCCGGCGGCGACGATGGAGAGCCGAGTGGCGGTGACGACGTCTTCACGATCGAATACGCCACCACGGGCCAGGCGACTCCGACGGCTGTCGATACAGAAGAGGCGCCAGCACACCAGACTCCGGGGGGGCCTGACAGCGAGTCGGAGCACGCCATCTACATCAGGCAGAACAACGACGCGAAACTGGTGGTCGGAGTCTACGTCGATGATCTTGTCATCACTGGAACGGACCGCGACGACCTCAGGGTGTTCAAGAACGAGATGGCGGCGACATTCAAGATGAGCGACCTCGGCCTACTTCACTACTACCTCGGGATCGAGGTGAAACAGAGCGCAAGCGGCATCTCGCTCAGTCAAGGAGCATACGCCGCGAAGATCTTGGAGAGAAGCGGCATGGCAGGATGCAATCCTTGCCAAACACCCATGGAGGCGCGGCTGAAACTAAGCAAGCAGAGCACGGAGTCACCGGTGGACGCTACAACATACAGGAGTTTCATTGGGAGCTTAAGGTATCTGGTGAATACCCGCCCTGATCTTGCGTTCTCAGTCGGATATGTTAGCCGTTTTCTGGAGGAGCCAAAGGAGGATCACCTTGCAGCGTTGAAACGGATTCTTCGTTATGTGGCGGGAACAAGCAACTGGGGGCTCTGGTTCGGCAGGAAGAAGGGAAATCAAGCACAGCTAACAGGTTTCAGCGATGCTGATTTTGCTGGAGACGTTGATGCTAGAAAGAGCATAACTGGAGTCATCTTCATGCTGGCGGAAAGCCCAATTTCATGGCAGTCGAAGAAGCAGCGGATTGTGGCGCAATCCAGCTGTGAATCGGAGTACATTGCTGCGGCAAATGCGACCTGCCAGGCGTTGTGGCTCGCTCAAGTGCTGGGAGAAATGCAGGGGTCCAAGCCGAGCGCTCCTCTGCTTAAAGTGGACAACAAGTCAGCCATCGCCCTGATCAAGAACCCGGTTCTCCATGAACAGAGTAGGCACATCGAGGTAAAGTACCATCTGGTCCGAAAATGCGAAGAAAAGGGTCTAATCAAGGTACAGTTCGTCAGGAGTGAAGAACAACTCAGTGATATCCTGACGAAGTCATTGGGCAGGGCAAAATTTCAAGAATTTCGCTCAAAGATCGGCATGATCAATGTGGCTGAAGGTGCACGACAAGGCTTAGGAGGAGATTGAAGGAAATAATCCTTGCATGCCACTAATTTAGCAAAACGTGCCACAAATCCTTGCCACTAATTTAGCAAACGTGCTAAATTAATCTTGCCACTAATTTAGCAAACGTGCTAAATTAATCTTGCCAGTATTTTAGCACATGTACAGTATTTTTAGCATACCATGTTTAGGTTAGTTACCTTGTGTGATCGGCCTGATTGAAGGCAGTCTTTTCTTTCCATTTTGTTCTCCATTTAGTTGTCTTTAAAAGCAGAGAATTATATAATGAAAAGCAAGCCAAAAAGTTTTTTGCAGCTTCAATTCGTGTGAGTAATCTTGTAGCTTAGCTGTGAATCTCGTCGGCAACGTGCGCGTTGAATCTTCGGCGAGGTTCTAACAATTGTGGTGACAAAGGTGAAACGGCGAAACATATTCAGGTACCAGCAGCCATGTCAGAATTACGCAGGGAAAGTTAAAGCTTTATATGCATTCTTCTATGCTTCTTGTTTCGTTTAGTGTGTTTTGATTACTTTATAGAAGCGTTTAAATTATTCAAAAATTACTTGTTAAGCTGTCCCTAGTCGGTGACAAGATTTCATGGTTATGATTATTCAATTCCTGATAATTTGATGCTTTTGTTCCCCTATCAAGAAGAATTGTAGGCACACACACTTCTATTGCGTATTTCCGTAGCCATTTTCTAATTGCTTATGACACGATATGGAAATTGGCAAAAGGATTCAATATTCACTTACTGAGGCTGTCATAGCATTGGTCTTCTAAAAGTACACTCTGGATGTTGTCATACTTTTGTTCACACTATTCAACAGACTTCCAGCTTACGTTGTATAAGAGGTATTAACTTGCTTTTCAACTCTCTCCCACGCACTTAATTGTAGCTAGTTTTGTATTTTCTTGTCTTCTTTTCTTCGTGTTTTTTTTTCGGCGTAACTTCTTTTTTCTTCTTAACTTGCTATGTTTTCAGTCAACGCGACACAGAAAGCATGTGCAATATGCTGACGAGGAAGTGAACATGGATGTTGATGTTAATGACTTAAATGGTGTGGCTAAGGAGCAAGTATCAGTTGAGCAAGTCAGCAAAATTAGGGCTGGAGATGTTTCTGACGAGGGGGGAGGTGGGTAGTCAGATCCCTGATGTTAGCTTATCTGGAGACTACCTTCACAGTGGAGGTGGATTCTGCATGGAGAGTGAAATACACGGTGATGCATGTCACCCTTCTTCCAGTTCGGTCTCAAATTCTGCAGAGAAATGCAGTGTAGCTGGGGATGGATGTTCCTCTGCCCTTGATTGTCAAACTACGCATCTATGTTCAATGGATGATGATGATGTTAGCCATTCCAGAGACTACCTCATATCTGGAGGTGGGTTTTGCATGGATGAAAAGCGAGACACAAGGTGGTACTGCTCATCTTGATGCTAGCTCGTCGAAGGAAGATCTCAAGTGTGATGCTCCAACCGCCAAGGAACCAACGGGAGGAACTTCACCAGCAACAAAGCATGTGGACTTGTTGTATCCAGAGGAAGCTGAAGATGGTAAGGCCAATCTTGGATTGAGAGCTATGCCTTCCCTGAGGAAGAAGAGAAGTAAAGTATGAGCCGGCTGAGTTTTAGCAGATTTCTTTGTCATCTGATATATATTTGGCTGCAGATCATTGGTAGATTACAGTTCTCTCTAATTTATTTTAACTTTTGTACAGAAAGGTGTAAAGTATCAAGAGATTCAAGAATAGTCACAGACTGTTGCATTTTCTCTAACATGCAGCAAAACTTTTTGCATCGTTTCCACTGAAAACATGGCTTATGTTTGTGTGGAGGGACAAAAAATGAAACTAATTCCGTGTCAGTAGTCACTGGTTCAATGTGAATGACAATTTTTGAGGTATTATCACTTGTTTTTTTCATAATAATTTACAAATCAGCCGATATCTCAAAACCCAAAGTCATCGTCTGTGTAGTCCTCATTGCCATCAGCAAAATATTCATTGGACTCTCCTTCGCCATAATCTTCTACACCACCAACATAGTCATTGTATTCAGCCTCATCCAACTTGTCCTCTCCATATTTCTCTGCTTCGTTGTAATCTTCAATGGCTTCTCTATGAAATTCCTTGCTGTTCTTGTCCTCCTGTTCTTCAGTCAGAGCGCCAGTATCTATTTCAGTCGTCTGCTGCTTTCCGTCTCCAGACATTTGGGACAGCACATCATAATTGATTCTGGAACTTAATGTCTTGTTCTTCATCGTTCTTCTTTTATCAGCGGCAGCAGCAGCAGCAGCAGCAGTGTGGCTGGATCCTCCATCTCCGACTCTTCTCTGATTCTTCTCTTTACTGGGCTTGATGCCATTGCCATCACTGCTCGTTCCTGCAGCAGCAGAAGCATTTTTAGCTGCCTTCTCTTCGAGATACTCCGTGTGCCTCAATTCCCAAATCATCTGTCTTGTATTGCGTCTCCCTCTCAGTATTGAGGTATATACTTTGATATCATTGTCGTTAACATCAGAAAGGCTGCTTTCAGACATCATCGATTCTTGTTTGTGCTTAATTTTCTGCCCCTTTGCATTCTGAAAAGATGGCTGCTCTATTATGCCGCCACCTTTAGAAATGTCAATGAAAACATCATAGCATTCCCTGCACAGACCACAAAAGCAATGTGCTCGACTCCTCTCTTTGTGCTCGCACACCAATTCTTCTGACTCTACGTTTGAAGGCAAATTGCTACCAATCTCAGCAATCCTCGAAACAAACTCCTCCGTACTCAACTTCTCTGAGCTCTCAAAACGAACAACGGTAGCAACCTCCGACTTGGAAAACTCCATGTGTTCTTCTTCAGGTCCAATGGTAGCAATGCACAATGCCGCAGTGCAAAATCTGATTGGGATCTGCTTCTGTTTGCTGAGCATCCAATCTCTGGGCTTCTTCGTGGTGGATAGGATTCTCAAAACCATGTTCGCGACCTCAGTATCCTTTCTGCCCAACAGATGGCCAGAAATCCTATGCATAAACAGGATGGGATCAATTTAAAAGAAAAAGATGAAAGAAAGAAGATATAATTCATCTTCTGTTGAGTCTCAGGATTGTCGAGAGGGCGACCAACGTCCCGCCCAGAACATAAACGTTGGGCCTCAAATAATCGGAAAGATCGATCAACAAGAGAGCAACGTACAAACAGGCGGAGGCCGCGTGGATCCTCCCTCATGCGGCAACCGCGGCCAAAGAGCTCCTCCTTGTCGAGCACAGTGCGAAATTAGTGGGCGTCGCTGATGATGAACCATCGTCGGTGAGATTTAGATTTAGGGCAGCAGTGGCTATATGATGAATGGCAGAGAGGGCTTTTTTGGTGAGGTTGAGCAAGGAAGCGAAGATGTCGATCTTTGAGGACGCGACTTCAGCTTCTTCTTCTTCTTCTGTCAATCAATTGGAGTTGAGCGATCCATCGGAGCAGAGAAGACATTAAGAGCTCAAGTCACGTTCTCTCTTCTTTTCTTTCTTTTCTCTGTTGTATAAAACCTGAATTAGAAAATGATACTCTTTGGAGGGAGGGGAGCCAACAGTTGTTCATACTCAAGTAGCACATACTATATGATTGCTCCAACCAAGAGCAGAAAATATGGCATCCCCACCATTACACCACAGAGACCCGAGCTAGAGAAGCGATGATGTCCGATGCCAGATACATAAGCAGCAAATATATAGCTTTAAAAGTAGACTACTCACTGTCCCCAAATTGAAAATACTAGACACCTTAAGTCACACAACACAAATACCACCAACACAGACCACAAAAGAAACCGAGAAAGCAAAATTCTGAAATACAAACACCAGACCTAGCATCCGTCTCAGCCAATTTACACCCAACAGACCCAGCTCACCTCACAGTGACTATGTCATCAATCTTGAGGATCATTCTCACGCATTCGGTTGCAAGTGTGATGGCACTTGTGCTAACCAGCAAAGGCTGCACGACGTTCTCCTCCAGGATATTGGTGATCTGTCCCTTCCTCACGTTGATCCCAGTGTTGATCTCCCCCTGTGCATGTCGGTTCCTCAACTCTGTCACAATGGCTATGGGGTTCAGTCCTGCATTCTCAGCCAAGGTGTAGGGGATGACCTCCAGTGCCTCTGCAAACTCCTTAATGCAGTAGCTTTCCATCCCAAGCAGCTCCTTTGCCCACGCCCCAAGTTGCCTCGACATCTCTATTTCTGGAGCACCGCCTCCAGCAATCAAATACTTTTTATTGACCAAGCACCTGCCATACATGACATAACAACAAAAAAAGACATAATTCAGACCACCCAAAGTTCATTCCATACAAACTGAAAGTACAAAGAACGACAAAATTGATCAAGATATTATCAGATGTGTATGGAGAAAAAGAGACCGTCCCACCTATAGCTGACAGCAAGGTATCACCACATAAGAGGGAAACAATACAATTAATAAAGCATCTGTAGCCAGTACCTCAAAAATTCAAAAACAATATCGCTATACCAATATAAAAACAGCCACCAGAGCTAATAAATCAAGAAACTGACCGCAGTCACGGAAATACAAAGATGCACATCTTGAGATGTTAAAAATGTGTTCTGGAAATGCAACAAGGTACCAAATTTATCGGCCGACAAAAATGTGCAAATACAAAGCAGCACAACTTGAGATGTGCAAATGCATTTTCAAATCCGAGATACAAAAGCAGTGAAGAGTTACCAACCAATAAAACTTCAGCAAAGGGTGCAGAGCCTTCAAAAAGGAGCAGCACCATACCAAAACCATGTACTTGATATTGAGACCATTTTTTTTTTCCTGTGCTTTATGCAGAGGTCACAGAAATCCCAAAAGAAGTCATCAAGCCAGAAATTTCAAATACAGATATTAAAACTTACGAACTGATGAAGTCAATTTAAAACAATCTAATCTAAATTGACTGGAAATAGATGTGTGAAAGTCGTGTGATGATCAAGTTTCTTCCTAGATGTGTTAAAAGTTACATGAATGATGGAGACAAAAATGATCAATGGTAGGTCGTCTTCACAGAGAAAATTTAACTACTCAGAGTATATCCCTGATGTCATTGAGTCATGACATAAAGGCAAAAAAGCAAGTCCCAGAACAGTAGTATTTGCAAGTGAGATAGCCTTTGATCATGCCTACGAACTTGAAGCTATGAAAGAGAAATCAAGGATGACATTTGAGTTCAAGTAGTGGGCAAAAGATATATCACTTGCTACTTAAATGTATAATTTTCTCAGGAACAAGATAGACAAATGGAAGCACTGTGGATGATGGTTAGCAATCCTACCATCTAAGGATGTATGACTGCAAAATATATGGTAATCTTAGCCATCAAACTTGTGTTGCAATTGGAGAACTGAAATGTTTTTCTAGCCTACAGAAAAAAAATGAAAGCTGCTCTTGTACACGTCATATGAAACCTTGAGGCTAGTACACTTGACTGGCCTTTTTCAGGATACTTGACGATCTTCAATTGAGAAACACATAGCACTGGCCTCTGTCAACTTTGCTTTTTTTTTGATGTTACATTAAGGTGCGTTTGCATACATATAGTAAAGACCGCCAAAATAATGGATTCCATATGAGACTGTTGCTTGCCAAAAGAATCTACATTTACAGCCTGTGCCTACTTTGTAAGCATCGAACCATTCAATACCAGTAGACAACAGCAAAATATTGCTTCTTAATGATATTATTTCAATTACTATTTTCTTCTTCTTATCATACCATCTTTATCTCACTCATTAATTCTAACATTATCATTGCTTCAACTTTTACATCACCATATACGCTGCTAGACATTCTTCAATCAATTGTGATGACCTAGAAGTTGGACCTTACCATAACTCAAAGGAAGATATTCCAACCAGGTTACAGTTTTGTTTTCTCTTTTTTGTGCATATTATCTCAACCTGGTGAAACTATAAATTACTCAACCTTTCCTTTTCCAAAAAAATGTGTGATTCAGGAGCGCAGCAAGAAGAAGACTAGCAGAAGGTGAGCTTGATATGAACTAATTGCAATAGACCCTGTAACAAGCTAGATCATTGTTGCACCATAAAGCATCAGTATCATAGTCATCATCCCATGAGAAATCAGAGTAGCTAATACATCTGTCAAAAATGTGGTTAATTGAATCATCATGTCGTTTTTTTAGTCCACAAATTGAGCAATGGACTTTTCTGAAATAGTTTATTTTCAATGTATGCATGTATGGGTTCCAGGGTCAGGACAATTCACTCTTTTTACTTCTATCAATGGCTACACCAAGATTCCTTGAAAAGCCATTGTGATCACCTTTTCGTATTTAAATACTTTTGGTTGGACAACAAATGTGATATTCTTGCCTTGGGATGATAATGGTAAAGATTGAGTGGATGGAAAAAAACAAAATCACATAATGGTATTCAATGTGATAAATTATCATAATCAAAACATTGTAAATCAATGTAATATAATAAGGGAGCAACACAGCCAGATGCGTGCAACATAGAAGACACTAGTCTTCTTATCGGTGCAGTATCGCACAGGTCTAAAAAAATTATTAATTAGCTGGAGATAAATTGTAACTCAGTATGGCTAAACCAATCCTTTTATTTTTTTTTTCCTCTCTTTTATAATGTTTTAAGAAAAATCGTAGTATAATAACCTGAAACCTCGTATAATCCAAACCACTCGGTGCCTTAGGCTTTAATGGACCTCTTTTTGATGTGAAAATATATTGATTAATTTTCATCACAACTTCAAAGGCTTTATACAATGACAGGAACTCAAAATGGTATCATTATACTCCAAATAAAATATATCCTTACAAATTTAGACTTTATTTTATTTATAAAAAGTACACTAAGCTAAAGCCCACATTTCACATATAAAAAACAATGTGACATGGATTTTAAGAATCATCTCCTAAAGAAAATATTACACTTTGTGTTTAGAATTTTGAGTAAGAGGGCATCGTAATTAGGCTACAATATTGATTTATTAATCACAATGTTTAGCTACTCGTGCATCATCACCACCAACAACCATCAGCATCATTATTATTATTTGAACAAATGTTGTAGATGGGACTTAAAGACATCCCATAACCAACTCTTAACCCTTACTCTGTCATAACTCTTAAACAAGACTTAGATACTATCCATTTGCGCATCTAGTAGTTCAAATAACACATAATTTATTTTGATTTAAACCTGATAATTTCAAAGATATTGACACACAGCTATTTGATTCAAGTATATATTGATTGGTAGAAATTTTCTTTTTTTCTTTTTAGTTTAATCATTTAGATATGGGTTAAAACACGCGGCAAAACACGACCGAGTGCAAAGCCTTGTTGGAACATCATTTGACAGTTTTTAAGTGTAGTTGTAGACTCGTTATTCAAATGAAGCTTTCTATTACAACACTTTCATCACTATATAAACAAAAAAAGAAGAAGAAGAAGAAGATTATCATGTTTAGGGAGTATAACACTAGATGTGGAATCCAAAATTGATGAAAATATTTTAGACCATGTTCTAAAAGGTAAGGTGTAATAAGAAATTGAAAATTTTCTTGAAAAAATTTCATGAAAATTTTCTTGAAAAATTTCATTGAGATTATGAATGAAGTCAATTTTATAATGTAGAGTACCAGTTTTAAGAACAAGGCATGACGAATGTATGTCTAATTTTGATAAAAGAAAAAAATATAAACTGTTGAGCAAAGGGTTTAAAAGGCAAGATGCTGAAAGAGATCAATTTAAGTTTGACAGATGTAGAATTATTTTTTGTAGATATTTTCAAGAGATTATGGTGAGAGACAATTATTTTCTAGACAAAAAAAATATCAATCTTAAGAATAAATCACGAATGAGATATGTTGTTGTTATTTTTGTTAAAAAATATAATAAAAGAGCTATTTTAAACCAAATTTTAAAATATATAGAGGTAACAACTAATTTAGATATAAGAAACCTGAAGACAATTTTCATAAAAAATAATTTGATAAGGAGACATTTGGAATCATCTGCACCAATTATAGAAAAATTGTAAAATGATTCAGCAAAATGGAAGACAGGGGATAGTTTTACAATGAAAGATGAGAGAGAGGATTGTTTTGAATCTCAAAAGGGGTTGTTTTAATAATGAGATATGAGAGAGGGGGTTGTATTGAATTTCAAAAAAAGTGATTAGTGAAAGTGGGGTTGGTTTCATGATAAGTTATGTAAATGAGGGGTTAATTTGAATTTCAGAAAAGGTTATAAAGTGACAGATTGCCAGATTGGTTGGTTTCATATTGAGATATGAGTGAGAGGGCTTTGTTTGAATTAAAAAAAAAATTAAGATGTAATAATGTGATTTGACTTTTGGCTGGAGGAAAGCGAGAGTGAGCTAATAGGTGGACTTTTGGCTTGAGAAGACAGAAGTGAGAGTAGAGGGGACACATGGATAGCCCCAAAGGTTGGGGAAAATGGGAGAAAATTTCTCCTTTTTTTCTTTCTTTCTCTCCCCTGCCAACTTGAAAGTGGGTTTCTGCTTAGTATATACTATATAGATATAGCGCATATCAAAGATTGAGTATCTTAAAGTTGTAAAACATAATAAGATAACCACACATTGCAGCCTCCTCTAAACATATCCCTTGTTTGTGAATAGCAAAAATTTATGCACGATTCATTATGTGATACTAAGCATTCTCATCCTGATCATATTCCTCTCGAGTCATGATGCAAAAGCTGTAACAAGGTATAATAAGTCAGTGTCTGTGAGATTCATTACACAGAAAATCCAGGGATGGGGCAAAAATGTTGTGTATGTTTCCTCAAAATTGCAAACCTTAGTGCTTATACCATCATCACTAACAATTAACATTGAGGCTATCGTAACTCATAAACACACATGGATGAAGCAATAATAGATATATTGACAGGCAATGGAAAAACTCTTGACCAGCAATTAGATAAATATAAGATGAGCAAAAGAAAATGCTGTGAGCCATTACCTGACAACACATAGAGCATCATGAAGACTCCGCTCTGCCTCATCGATCATCAGCTGATTCGACCCCCTAACAAGCACAGTAGTCGTCCTCCCCATATTCTTGATTCCAGTAATCTTCACAATCTTTCCATCGCCAATCGAAGCCTCTTCTACACACTCTGCAAACCCCAGCTTCTCCTCCCTGAAATGCTCGATATTGGCAATTGGCAAGCAGTTCAATGTCTTGGTAATGAACTCAATGTCATCCCTCTCCACATCCTTAATCACCATAATCTTCGCCTTGGCAAGATAATGCAGCGACAGATCCGTCACCGCATCTCTCAGAATGCTCTTCTGAATCAGAAGTACATTGCATCCCGTTGCCTTTATCTTCTTCACCATCCCCAAAATATAGTTCCTCTCCTCCCTCAAAATGCGATCCATCTGAGTATAATCAGAAACCACAATGCTCTGCTCAATGTCAGTCTTGGGCGGCGAGATCTGGAACTGAATGACGGCGATCTTTGCATTCTCGACGCGGGTAGGGCCACCAGCAGAATGACTAGCCTTCTTATCAAAAACCAGTCCCTTAATGAGCTCAGTGTCATCGACGGTGCCACCTAATTTCTTGACGATCTTAACATCACGAAGGTCGACGAGATCAGGGTGAGCAGGATCAACAACTGAGAGCACAGCATCCACAGCGAGAGGAGCTAGGAGGGATGAGTACTGGCTGACGACCTTACTGTTGAGGGAAGTGGCAGCGGATTTGATGAGGGAATCGCGATCGGAGAGCTCAACAGGGACGGCCATATTGTGGAGGATGTCGACGGCGCGAGTGGAGAGCTTGTGGAGGGAATCGGAGACGACAGTGGGGTGAATGCCGAAGGTCAAGAGGGTGGAGGATCGGCGGAGGAGGGAGCCAGCAAGGACGACGACGGTGGTGGTGCCATCACCGCGGCGGCATCCTGGGACTTGGAGAGGTCGACAAGCATCTTGGCGGCGGGCTGGAGGACCTCCATCTTGTTGAGGATGGTGGCGCCGTCGTTGGTGATGATGACGTCGCCGTTGGGGGAGGAGATCATCTTGTCCATGCCCTTGGGGCCGAGAGAGGTGCGGACGGCGTCGGCGACGGAGCGGGCGGCGTTGATGTTGGCCATTCGGACGTCGTCCCGGCGCTTGGTGTCCGTGTAGGTCTCCGTCTTGGAGGAGGAGGATCGGAAAGATGACGGAGCGGCGGCGGCGGCGGCCATTGTGAGATCGATAGAAGGAAACTCTAACCCTAGTTCTGAAAATGGAGAGAGAGGGATGAGAAGTAAAGGGACCTTCGAGTAGGGGTGGCCAACGGGACGAATCGGGTTGATTCGTTCCGTCTGGCAAACGAATCGTGGACGAGACGGGTTGGACCCGTCTCGTCACGGGTTAAACGGGACGGGTTCAAATCCCGGGTAACGAATCGGGTCTCCTGACCCGATTCGTTATCGGATTCGGCGAGACGGGTTAGACCCGTCTCGCCTATTTTTTTTTTTTTTAATTCGTTAATTCATAAATTTTAAATTTTAAAGTTAAAAAGAAAAAATAGGAAAAAATAGGGAAAAAATTTTAAAAAATTTTCTAAAATTATAAAAAAAAATAGAATTGATTTTCACTAATTACAAGTTTTTTTTAAGGCAAAATGGCAAATTATTTTATTAATATGAAAAAATCATATACATTGCTCATCATATACAATGTACATAAAACTCATCTCGTATACATAACAAAACTCTGGTGCTCATCTCATACAATGTATATAAAAAACTCTGGTGGTTCTCTATTCGTCATCCTCGTCTTGTTCAAATTCTTCATCCAGAATAGCTTTTCCTTGTGTGCGTCTTTCTGCATCGAATCAGTCCTTTAAGCAAACCGCCATCTCCAAGTGTTTCGGCGTCAGCCTGCTCCTCCAGGTGTCAAAACTCTACCACCTGCAGAAAACGCGCTCTCGGACGCTACTGTAGAGGCCGGAGGTGTTAGTATATCTCGGGCCATGGTAGAAAGAATAGAAAATTGTTTTTTCTGTTCTTTCCACCACGGCAAAACATCAAATGTTTCCCATGGTTCATCATCATTTTCATTTATTTCAGCAGGCATTGTGTTCAAATATAAATTAAGTTCATCAAATGAACCTGCTCCTGAAGAGTGTTTCTTTCTAGTATTAGAGGAAAGTATACTTTTAAAATTAGATAATCTTTTACCTAGACTACTAGAAGAAGTTTGTGATGGTGTAGGTGCCCTAAATTCAGAAGAAGAAGGTGGAAATAACTCATCTCTGTACAATGAGTACATTTCTTCTAAAAGAGATCTAATTTCTAAAAGTAATTTATCTACATCTTGTTCATAATTTAAACATAAAATAAAATTAGATAATAAAAGTTTTAAATTATCTATTTTAATTCTAGGATCCATAATTGCAGCTAAGTAAAATAAAAAAGGCATATTTTCAAAATATTTTCGAAATTTTTCTTCCATATCATGTATAGCCTCTACAAGACTATCATCATCTCTATATGCAGCAAATACTTGAGCAATTTCATTAAGATTATAAAAAACTAAGTTACATGTGGGATAATACGTACTAGAAAGTGCTTTTGTGGCAGTGTCAAATTTTTCTAGAAAACTACAAAAATTTTCATATAATTTCCATTCTTCATCACTAATATAAAGAGATGAACATTCATTTATTGTAAAAAATTGAATTGCTTGTTTAAAAGGAAGGCAATCTTTAATCATATAGTAGCTTGAATTCCAACGAGTTTTCACATCTGCTTGGAGCAGTTTTTCCTTTAGTCCACATTGTCGGCAATAAGCTTTAAAAGATTGTCTCCTAGGTCCACTGTGTTTTATATGTAAAATAATTTCTTTAACTTTATAAATATATTTGTCTAAGAGCTTTAGACCATCTTGTACACATAAATTCAATATATGGCAAACACATCTAACATGAAAAAGTTTACCATTTAAAATTGGATCTAATATCGTTTTCAATTGTCTTATTGAAGCAGTATTTTCACTTGCATTATCAAAAGAAATAGAAAATATTTTATTTTCTATACCATAATTTCTACAAGTAAGAAAAATTGAATTTGCTACATTTGTAGCAGAATGTTTCCCAGAAAATTTAGAAAATGATAAAATACGTTTTTGTAAAATCCAATTTTCATCAATAAAGTGAGCAGTAACACATAAATAATGAATAAGATTAAGAGCTTCCCATATATCGGAAGTTAAAGAAATTTTTCTAGCATCACTAGTAAAAAGAGCCTTCAAAATATTTTTTCTATTTACAAATAAATCTTCAATTTCTCTAGTTATAGTTTGTCTGCTAATTCTCTTATAATCAGGAGCAAAAACAGATTTAAGATAATCAACTAATGCATCTGATTCAGTAAAAGAAAATGGAAGTTCTGCTCGAACAATAAATTCAGCTAACTTATGTTTATTTACTTCAGGCTTATATCTCCAAGTGGAGAGTGTGCCTGAATCAGCTAATATTTGTGCTTGTTGTGGTGGTAAACCGTGACTTTTAGCATGCTTTTTTTCATAGTGTTTATTAAGAACACCTGTACCGTATCCTTCTTTATGATCAAATAGTTGATGACAGTACTTACATTCTGCCTTTCTTCTACCTTCAACAAATTTTAAGACAAAATGGTTCCACACTGCAGAAGTTTTAGCTCTTTCTTTAGTGGTTGTGCTTGTGCTAGTTGGTTCAGGTTGTTGTGTTTCTGGAACTATAGTGTCATGCTGTGTTGGTTGTGTATCGTGTTGTTCTTGTGTTTCAGTAAAAAAAGGAGCCAGAGATTGTGCGTGCATTGGTGATGTTGACATTAAAAGTTGAGAATATGAGGCATATTGAGGAGGGAAGGAAATAGAATGCCGACCTGTACCACTATCACTGGCATATGCAGCATGAGTATATGGTGCAAAACCACTGTAGTCAAATGCATAGCTTGACGAACTGTGATAGGGAGCAAATGCGGATGTTGGTGGAGCATAGCTGTATGGTGGGTAAGCGGTATATGCTGATGATGAGCTACCGCCAACATCGGTGTAAGGTGCGGCAGCTGACGGATTGTGTGTTGATGAAGAGCTGCCACCGGCTTCGGATGAGGAACCGCCAGTACTCCAGTTGGGATCCATTAGACTAGATTGAAAGTTGGTAGAGATTTGTAATTGTAAGAGAATAAGAGTGAATTAGAGTTAGAGGATGAAAATAGAAGAGAGAGTTGAGATGAAGTGAGAATGTGAGATGAAAATGAATGAGGGTAGAGGGTATTTATAGAAGATTAGAGGTTAGGGTTTTTATTTTTTTATTTTTTTTTTAGTGCCAACGGCTCAAAACTGAGCCGTTGGGGTGAAAAACGAGGGTGCCACGTGGCACCCTCGTTTTTCACCCCAACGGCTCAGTTTTGAGCCGTTGAGGGTTTAAAATAAAAAAAATTTTTAATATAGGGGCGTATAATAATTTTCCCCTCTAACGTTCTTAAAAAATTATTGGACTAAAAAAAAAAAATTAAGAAGGGGGGGTCGGGGAAATTTTCCCCGACCCGACTCGTCCCGTGATTCGTCACGGGACGAATTGGATTCGTCCCGTGACCACGGGACGGGTCAACCCGTTTCGACCCGCCCCTTAACGGGGCGGGTACGGGTTGACCCGCCAACCCGTCTGTGCGACTCCGACGAGTCGCACAGTACGGGTCGGGGCGGGTCGACGCGGGTCGACCCGCCCCGGTGGCCACCCCTACCTTCGAGCGAGTAGCGAATTGAGTTATGAGTAGAGGACGCCGATGGCAAAACTCTAGGCCCTACATCGGTGCGGATATGGGCGCCTAGCAATGTGATCAAGGCACCCGCCCATCAGATCCAAGCACCCACCCAAAATTTCAAAAATATCCAAATTATCCCTATCCCTCCTGCCCCTCTCATTTTGCTCCCCCGACCTCCCTCGTCGACGGCCCACGCACACGTATGTCGTCACACCGCCGCCCCCCACTCTCGTCTGTCGCCATCCTCTTCCTCTCCTCTTCCCCTCTTTCCACACACCTCCCCCTCCCTCCACCTCCTTTCTCCTCCTCGCGACGAAGAGAAGAAAGGAGGGAAAGGAGTGGGAGGAGAGCCTCCCCCTACCCCTCGCCATCCAAATCTGGCGGCGGCGGAGGAAGGAAGGGGAGGATGGCCTCTCCCCCCGCCGGTCGCCCCCCCTCCCCCAACCCCCCGCCCCCTTCCCCTCCCCCTCCTTTGCCCACCCTTCTCCCTCCTCCCCCGATTGCTGTCGACCTTCTCCATTACCTTCCCCTTGTTCCCTTGTTTCGGCCTTCGCTAGTCGAACAATTGCAGCTCTGTCTGCAATTGTTCAACCAGCGAAGGTCGAACATGATGGTGATGGGGTGGGAATAAGGGAGGTCAGTGATGGTCAGGGGGAGGTTAGGGGAGGGGGACCGGGGACTGCTGGCGAGGAAGAAGAGGAGGATGAAGGATAAGGAAGAAGTGGGTTTGTTGGATTTTTTTTCATGAGGGCAAATGTGTCCACGTAAAAAATAGATGACTACTGATTTTTTGGTGGGTGTCTTACTCAGTTTCATGGGTGCCTATATCCGCACTCCCTAAATCTAATCAAAACTAGTCTTTAGTCACGTGCATTTGCAAGTGCTTTTAAACTAAAATATTTTTCTTTAGGGTTTTTTCCATACCCAAAATATTTATAAATTCCTTGTTCACCCCCGAAATCTTCATATTTTCATATGGACCCCCATATCTTATAAGTTTGGACGAAACACTCCACTTTGCTAGTTGTTATCTATTTTGTAATGGTAGACAGGTGAAAAACCCTTTCTACCCTCCAATCTAATAATTCATCTCAGATCTCATTAACTCTCCTTCTCTCTCTCTCTCTCTCACTCTCGTCTCAAATCTCGCTCTGCTCTCTCTTTTCGGCTTCAGAGAAGACAACCTGGTGGGAGGAGTACCCGTTGTCGTAGAAATGTTGCTATCGCTGGCAACCAAAGATGGGGAGATTTGTCTTGAAGGGGTTGCTGCAGAAGAAAGGCGAACAAATCGAAGGTAAAATTGTTGAACTTCATTAGAATTGTTGTTGTTTTGGGTGGAAAATGGTTAAATTTTGTTTAAATTGGTGCTCAATTGGGTGAAAATTTGGGAATCAGGGCATGAGTGTGGGAAGCCCATTTGAAGTTGGCTCAGCACATTGCTTACGCGTAGCAGCATCTTCTGGAATTTGTTTTTGAGTGAAATTTGTTCTTTTTGAGTGAAATTGGTTAGGCCTAGCTCATTGCCTTTTTCTTTTTGAGTGAAATTTGTTTTAGAATCTTGATTTGTTCTGAAATTTATGCGCAAAGTTCACTCTGTTCGTTGTTATTGTCACATCCCCCACCACCACGTGGCATAACTACCGTATTGTTGACCCAATTACACATGTAACTATACAGAATCACATGAAGAGAAGCTGGATGGAGCAAAGCAGAGAATGCTCTTACTGTCCCATGAAGTTTTAGTGCTACATTAAGGGTACTCTTCGAAGTAGCTAGATTAATTAATTTCGTGTACACTTGAGTAAAATTGGTCTTTTGATCTGATTTCTTTAATATCTAATTTGACAAATATATTATCTGTATGACATGCACCCAAGCATACATGTGTCTCATGTAAACATACATACTTCCATACATAAATAAGTACACACGTAATATTAGCATACAACTTCTGTTTTCTTCACTATTTTGACTTAAGATTTAAGAAACAAAGAAGTGCATCTATATAGTACATTAATTATCAATTCTGAAATAAACAAAACAAGTTACATTTCTCATGGATGATGGAACTTATACTTGGTACGACCACTACTTGTTCTATCATCTTCTTATGTTTAGCATCATATATTTGGTTTTGAATTTTAACTAATGCAATGTTAGCATCAGTTGTCCCAATTCTCGGTTGACATTTTTTATTTTGTTACTGTAAATTTTATTTTATTTATTTTAGAACTGAGGAGAAGGTGGTCCTTGCTATTGTGAAGCACAGGTGTTACTGGAGATGGGTTCTTAGACCAGGCAAAAAAATATGAGTGTGAGAAGCAAAAAAAAACTCTTAGAATTGAGTTGGATAACAATGGTCTATAGGGTTTGCATGATGTACAAGTAGGTGTAGCCCATTGAATAGAAGGTCATGTGTTGAAAGTGGCATGTACTGTACGTGTCGAAAAAAATTAAAACCGCGCAAATTCTTTATTTGATTGTAAAGAAAATTACAACGGATCAATAATCTGATTACAAAAGAGGAAAGAATTGTTGAATCTCCCCTTTGTTTAATGTTGGGTTCTTCGTGTAGCGGTGGAGAGTGATTCTTATTCTCTGTTGACGAACCGAACCGGAAGCTTGATTTTTGAATCTTCTTTATCTCATTGGTAGCCCACTGGTCAGGTATGAAACCTTAATCAGTGGCTAAAATCTTAAAGAGATTAGAAACTTCACTTGAACTCAGCAAGTTTATAGAGTTTTCTCCTCCAACACAATATGTGTTCAGCAGTCTGGTGCTTAGCTTTCAGCCTTCTGTATTTATCCAGCTTCAAGCGTCAAGCATCAAGTGTGCTTTTTAGGGGATTCTCCTCCTTTTCTACTCTGAGCTCCTCCCATTTTACTCTGAGTTCTCCCCAGGTCCTCTCTCAAGAGCTCCCCTTAGAGTGGTGTCCTCTTTTTTTTCCCTCCCTTTTTCTTTAGTTATTCATGTTTATTTATAGAGAAAATTGGAGTGTAACTGTCCCCTTAAAACTCTCCATTAATGAGGATTAATCTCTCCTTTAAGTGGGGAGAACGTGGTAGTGACTGACCCAGTCATGACTGACAGTTACAGCAGAAACGCGGGTCTCGCGTTGAATGCGGACCTCACTCTGATATTGAGACGCGGAGCTCACAAGCTCACGTCTGTGTTGGAATGCGGAGCTGCTTAGGCTTGCGTTTGAGTTGAAACGCGGAGATGGCTGAGGTTCCCATCTGACAAAGGATACGAGGTCCGCGTCTGGCAACCTCCGCGTCTGACATTGGAACGCGAGGTCTGCGTCTGGCGACCTCCGTGTCTGAGGCTGAAACGCGACCTCCGCGTTTGGCATTGGAACGCGACCTCTGCGTCTGGGAGGTTCGCGTTTTAGGTTTTGTCTTCAGTAATTTTTTGATAGCCTACATAACCCCCTCCAAAGTTTTCGAAACTCCGTGGTTGACTGAGACGGATTTCAAAATACTTTAGATTTCAGTTGAATCTGGACTTTCTGTAATCGGACTGGCATTCTTCTGAGAGGTAGTCTTGAGCTTGATCTTATCTGGATTCTGGTCTTCGTGAGTGTACTATTGAATTGCTTGAAGCCTCCAAGAAAGATCGTTGTAATTTGATTGTCGGTATACTATTGAACCGGTAGAGTTGTCAATTACTTTTGCCAGTGTACTATTGAACTGATTGCAGTAGTAGGGACATACTCTTTGTATTGGGGGAGAGAGAGGACGCAGCTCTCACAGACGCGATTCTGGCACACTGATCAAGTAGAGACGCGAACTTCACCAAAGTTGAGACGCGACTCTCAATTGTTGTAGAGTCGCGGCTCTCAATTACTGTAGAGACGTAGTCTTTACTTGCTGTTGAGACTCGACTCTTAAGTTCGTTGAGTCGCAGCTCTATATTTGAGACGCGAAGGTAACACTCAAAGCTTCTTTAGAAGAGTTTTAATTGCTAGAGGTGCGATATTAACTTTACTGGAAAAATTTGAGAAGGCTACTGTCAGAGGTGTGATGTTAACTTGACAGTGGGATCAGGACTTGTAATTTGAATAAGTTTTGTAGACTTTCTATTCTATTGATGAGAATAACAAGTGGAGTTTGATCCGCTGGGGATTATGCTAGAGTCTATCGTCAGAGGTTTAGTGTTAACATGACTAGAACTCTGCGGGGAATGAAAGTTTGCTGTTAGAGGTGTGATATTAACATAACAATGATTGATTTTGCGATTTACGCAATTTAAGTGGACTTGTCGTTCTATTGAAGAGAATGACAAGTCAGATTGGATTTGTTGAAGATCCATGGAGATTTTTACCGTCAAAGGTGTAATGTTAACGTGACAGGTTTAGATTTATTGAGCAAATTGAATTGTCAGAGGTGTGATATTAACTTGACAAAGATGTGTGCTAGAGGTGTGATATTAACTTAGCACCATGAAAGTCTCATTTTCACTGAGAAAATTTGAGAGATGATCATTATCATAGGTGTAATGTTAACTTAACAATGAAATACATGCTAGAGGAGTGATGTTTAACTTAGCATTGAAAGATCTCATTTTCACTGAGAAAATTGAGGAGATCACTATCATAGGTGTAATGTTAACTTAACAGCGATTGATTTTGTGATATGAGTAACTTTGGTCAGAAGTGTAGTATTAACTTGACTGAGAGATTCTGCGATTTGCGTAGTTTGGTGGACTCGCCATCATATTGAAGAGGACTGACAAGTTGAAATTTTGGTCAGGGGTGTGATGTTAACTTGACCGAGATTTCTCTTGCGATTTGAGCAAGTTTGATCAGAGGTGTGATGTTAACTTAACCGGGATTTGTCTTGCGACTGGAGCAAGTTTGGTCAGAGGTGGGACGTTAACTTGACCGTGATTTGTTTTGCGATTGGGGCAAGTTTGGTCAGAGGTGTGATGTTAACTTGACCGGGATTTGTCTACTATTAGAGATGTGATTTTGAGCATAACAGTATTTTGAGTGGACTTGTCATTCTATTGAAGAAAATTGACAAGTTAAAATTTTACCTCCGGGGAAACATCAAAGCCTTACTGTCAGAAGTGTAATGTTAACATGACAGGTTCGATCTGTAATTATTTTGCTGAAAAAACAGTCACATGCTTTTTGTGGTCCTACCATTCTGTGGGTAGAATTGGTAAGGGATTTTGGAGAGAATTTTAGGGAATGAGTTGTCAGAGGTAACTGTTAACTTGACAAATATTGATTTTCCTAGAAAATAAAGATTTACTGTTAGAGGTGTAATGTTTAACATAACAGTAATGAGATTTTGCGATTTAAGCAATTTAAGTGGACCTGTTATTCTATTAAAGAGAATGACAAGTAAGACTAGACCCATCGGGGATCTAAATATTTCTTTACCGTCAGAGGTGTGATATTAACTTAACGGATCAGAATGAATCTTGTCAAATGTGTGATATTAACTTGACAAGGACGTGAGCTAGAGGTGTACTGTTAACTTAGCTCCATAAGAACTTCAGTTTCATTAGGGAGACTGAAGATATCACTATCATAGGTAGTGTTAAACTTAACAGTGGAGGTAATGCTAGAGGTTGATGTTAAACTTAGCATTGATCATCTCGATTCCGATATGAAAGTTCGAGGGAAAGTCATTGTCATAGGTGTATTGTTGAACTTAATAATGAATTGGATGCTAGAGGTGTGATGTTAAACTTAGCATCGCTCGTCTCAGCTTTGATATGAAAGCCTGAGGAAAAGTCATTGACATAGGTGTAGTGTTGAACTTAACAATGAACTAGATGTTAGAGGTGTGATGTTAAACTTAGCATCGCTCATTTCAGCTTCGATATGGAAGCCTGAGGAAAAGTGACCGTCAGAGGTTTAATATTGAACTTAGTAGTAATTTATCACTGTTAGAGGTGTAGTATTAACATAACATTAGTTTGTCAGAGGTGTAATGTTAACATGATAGTAGTTGGTTTGTGATATGAGCAATTTTGAGGACTTGTCATTTTATTGATGAGAATTGATAAGTGGAGTTTGGAATGTCAGAGGTGTAGTATTAACTTGACAATCATTGACTTGCGATATGAGTAATTTTGAGGACTTGCCATTCTATTAATGAGAATTGATAAGTAAAGTTTAGAATGTCAGAGGTGTAGTGTTAACTTGACAATCATTGATTTGCGATATGAGCAATTTTGAGGACTTATCATTCTATTGATAAGAATTGACAAGTGAAGTTTGGAATGTCAGAGATGTAGTATTAACTTGACAATTTGGTTGATTTGTGACTCCATGTAGAGGAGCGATAAGTGAAGCTTGTACTTACTGGGGAGTATTAAAACTTTTCATTGTCAGAGGTTTGATATTAAACTTAACAATGATTGTATTTGTGGACCTACCACTCTATGGAAGAGAATTGGTACGAGATTTTGGTAAAAAATAAAATGAATTGTCAGAGGTGCAATATTAACATGACAATCATTGATTTTCTAGGGACATGGGAGATTCGCCTTTAGAGGTGTAATATTAACATAACGGAGATTTTAAATGAGTTTTGTTGTCAGAGGTTTAATATTAACTTGACTGAATCTGTTGGGAATTGGGAAATCTGTTTTGTCAGAGGTTTACTGTTAACATGACAAGTCCCAGCTCATTTCGTTGGAGGAATGAACATAGGTATTTTTGTGGCCCTACCATTATGCGAGTGAGAATTGGTAGGAGATTTTGGAGGAGAAGATGGGACCAAGTCCCTCAAGGTTTTTAGCAAACCTTCTACTCAGGCTCGTGTTTCCGCGTCTGAGAAAGGACGCGAAGTCCGCGTCTGACTAAGAAAGAACGCGAGGTCCGCATCTGCGACCTCCGCGTCTGACATTGGAATGCGAGGTCTGCGTCTGACGTTCTCCATGTCTGAAATTAGAACGCGAGGTCTGCGTCTCTTGGAGGAGTTTGAGTTTGAAGCCTTACAGGCTAAAAACTGACGGCTTAGTCATCTGAAAGTTACAGTGACAATCAGAGAGCACCGTCGAGATGAACTGCTCGCAATGGTACTTGAACCCTATGGAATGAGAGCTTCTCAGTTCATATTTGAACTTGGTCTCTTGGGCTGAGCGCGAACCTCGCGTTTCTGAAGTGAAACGCGATGATCTCATTTTGGCTCAGCCTCCTGCTGAACGCGTGTCTTGCGCTTTTGAATAGAAACGCGAAGGTCATCCTTTAATACTGTCAGCGACTCTTGCATTTTAAAATTAAAACGCTAAGGTCATGTTCTGGCACGGCCTTAGGCTGAACGTGGGTCTCGCGTTCTTGAAGTAAGACGCAGATCTCGCGTTTTGACACAACTTGAGGCTGAACATGAACTTCACATTTTGGCGCTGCAACGCGCAGCTCGTGAACGCGAGCATCGCGTTTTGTTGTAGAAATGTGGGGCTGAAAGCGAGCTTCGCGTTTGGTGCCAAAATGCGGGGGTGAAAGCGAGCTCTTTTGCTGATGGTGAACTTGACGTCTTTGTCGACGATCATCAATCCGTTTGGCTCGCATGAGTTGATGCGCCCCTGCAAATTGAGTTTGCTGAGCCTTGGGAGGAGTTTTGTGGCGAGATTGGCCCCACCACTGTGTTGGTTGTGAGCCAAGACAACTGATCTTGCGGGTCTCTTGAGAGACATAGTCGCAAATTATATTGGCTCCACAGGAGGTTGTCAGAACCTCAAGAGAGGTTGAGCCACTTGCTTTGTCAAAAAGCGTATAGACTTTTCTATGAGAAGTCTCCGAAGAGCCTTGAGAGCGAGTTTATGCTTGAGAATTTGGTTCTAATGGAGCCCGATGAGAGAAGTTATTCGAACTTCTCTTGGTCGAATTCGACGATGAGCGATTCGACGGTTTATCCGAGAAGCTTGAGGTCGGCTTGCGCTACGGTTTTCTCATTGGTAGAGAAAACAGGTCCCCTGCAGAGTCGCCATCTTTTGTACGCGTCGGAAAAAATTGAAACCGCGCAAATTCTTTATTTAATTGTAAAGAAAATTACAACGGATCAATAATCCGATTACAAAAGAGGGAAGAATTATTTGATCTCTCCTTTGTTTAATATTGGGTTCTTCGTGTAGCGGTAGAGAGTGCTTCTTATTATCCGTTGACGAACTGAACCAGAAGCTTGATTTTTGGACTTTCTTGCTCTCATTGGAGGCCCACTGGTCAGGTATGAAATCTTAATCAGTAGCTAAAATCTTAAAGAGATTAGAAACTCTACTTGAACTCAGTAAGTTTATAGAGTTTTCTCCTCTAACACAATATGTGTTCAGTAGCCTTGTGCTTAGCTTTCAGCCTTCTATATTTATCCAGCTTAAGCGTCAAGCATCAAGTGTGCCTTTTAGGGGATTTTCCTCCTTTTCTCTTCAGAGCTCCTCCCATTTTACTCTGAGTTCCCCCAGGTCCTCTTCAGAGCTCCCCTTAGAGAGGTCTCCTCTTTTTTCTCCTCCCTCTTCCTCTAACTATTCATACCTATTTATAGAGAAAATTGGAGTGTAACTGCCTCCTTACAACTCTTCGTTAATGGGGATTAATCTCTCCTTTAAGTGGAGAAAACATGGGAGTGACTGACCCAGTCATGACTGACAGTTATAGCAGAAATCCGGGTCTCGCGTTGAATGCGGACCTTACTCTGATGTTGAGATGCGGAGCTCGCAGGCTCGCCTCTGTGTTGGAACGCGGAGCTGCCTAGGCTTGCGTTTGAGTTGAAACGCGGAGCTGGCTGAGGTCCGCGTCTGACAAAGGACGCGAGGTCCGCATCTGACATTGGAACGCGAGGTCTGTGTCTGGCGACCTCCGCGTCTGAGGCTGGAACGCGACCTCCGCGTCTGGCATTGAAACGCGACCTCCGCGTCTTGGAGGTTCGCGTTTGAGATTTTGTCTTCAGTAATTTTTTGATAGCCTACATTTACAAAGCTTGGTTCATCACCCAAAGTGTTTGAGTATATCAAATATGATAAGAGATATTTGCAGATACTTAATGCACATTGGAAGAAAAAGAAGAAATTGAAACCATTTGCCATCACAAGATAAGCTAGAGTGTTTAACATGGATTCTTCCTCTAAGTATGAGTTTCAGATGAAGAAATAATGTTGGTGGTACAAGAATTGGAACATCTAAGCAATTGCAAGTGTCTGATGACGAGGAGAATAATGGTGAGGATCAGTTAATGGACAATGTCAGAAATGATGATATAGTTGAAGTTGATGATTATGCGTATGAAATTCCTATAAGGAATGGAGAGTATAGAGAAATATTTGAGTCTAAATTTGAAGGAGAAGAACAAGAAGAAGTCTCAATAAGATCTACTGCATCACAACTAGATGATGATAAGCTTGAAGATGAAAGAATGCAAGAAGAGAGAGTAGAGATTGAGAATGAAGAAGTGACAGATGATGATGTAGATGATCATTACTCTGAGAACAATTATTATTTCTGGAGAAAGCTCAGGTGAGGAATGTAAAGAAGATGAGGCAACTGAGGACTTTGACGAAGGAAGTGCCCACCAGTGTGAGATACAAACTATGAGGACCCATGCGGAGAGTAAGTTCAAAGATGCGGAGGAGTTTAAGTTGTGATTAAGACAATTTAGCATCAATACAACTTCAATTGTGTTCTCCAAAAGAATGATGTCAAGACTATCACAACAAAATACACAAATGAGGTATGCAAGTAGCGTGGGAGGACATTCTAGGCTTCCAGACAAAGTAACTTATGAGGTCAGGGTATTTCAAGAGGAGGACATTTGTACATGGGTTAATAAATCTGAGAATGATGTTATTTCATACAAGTGGATAGTAAGACATATCTTGCAAGACATCAGCGATATGACTCTTGCTAAATGATTGTCAAAAAATACAGTGTATCAGTTGGATATAAGAAAGCTTGGAGAGCAAGAGAAATTATCAAAGACCAAATCTCTGAAAATATAGAGGACAGTTATGACTTTGTGTACTCTTTGAAAGGTGAATTGAAGAGAAGAAATCCGATAAGCCATGCAGAGATTGAGACTGAGGAGATAAGTCATTTCAAATGATGTTTGTTTCATTCCAGGCTTATATGCAAAACTTCAAACTTGCGTGTAGGCCAGTCATTGGCCTAGATGGTTGCCATCTAAGAAGCAAATATATGGGGAGTTTGCTTACAGCTATAACGTTGGATGGAAATAATGGATTATTTCCAATAACATTTGCTATAGTTGAAAGTGAGAACTCACTTAGCTGGCATTGGTTCATTACCAACTTGAAGGATGCCTTTAGTGAAGAGCTTGAGAACATCATAGTGATCAATGATTGAGATAAAGAACTTAAGGATGCAATTGAGCATCTTCCGCTCAATGCAGTACACAAAGCTTGTATGAGATATATTTGGAAGAACTTCAAGAAGAATTGGACATCAGACTTCTTTTAGAGAGTGTTGTGGACTGTAACTATATCATTCAGAGTGAATGAGTACAACATAGTCATGGCCGAGCTTAGGTCAGTGTCCCCAGAAGCTGTAGCTGAGTTAGAGAGCACAAAGTATTAGTGGGTCAGAGATATGTTTACTCCTAACTTTAAGAACCACTATATAACATACAATTTGTCTGAAAGAATGAATGCTTCGGTGTTGGCGGCAAGATATCTTCCTTGTGTTGATCTTATTGACAATATAAGAATCAAAATAAAAAATATATGACCATCAAAAGAAGATAATACACAAAATGGAAATGTGTATTTGTTACTATGACATACAGATATATCAAAGACATTTCTAAGAATCCCGATGGATAGCATGTAAGGATGCCAGATGATGTCACTGCGGAGGAACAACTAATGGAGCAGAGGGAGATTTTGATATGGTAGAAAGAACATGCAGTTGCAGGAGATGACAAGTAACTAGATTGCCGTGTACACATGCTGCAAAGGTGATTAGGACTATGAGGAGGCCAGATTGGAACAAATATGTAGATAAGTGATATTTTATTTCAAGGTACACCATTCAAGTTCTAATTTAGTCATATTTCTGTTGACACTTTAAAAAAGACAAGATTCTTGACTAGCCTGAATAATGTCTAAACTTGTTGACATTTACAAAAGACAAGTGACAGACAAGCTGACGACCAGTTCTGTACCCATCTCCGAGGGGATAGCCTCGCCTGAGAGGCTAAGTTTGCCCAACTTCGCCATGAAGCCGTTCATAACTCTATCAGTGAGCTAACTTACAGCTTCGCCTGCAGTGCTCAGTTAACTCTGTAGAGAGTTACCTTCGCTCGAAGCTACACGCAACCATGCAGAAGGATGGTAGCTTCGCCACAGATGTTTATCCAGCTCCGCTGAAGAGCTTTCTTCTGACTTCGCCAGATGCTCCTTCCAGCTCCGCTGTGAGCTCGATGCGGCAGCTCCGCTGCGGGTCTTTTATAGTTAACCTTTGACCAATCAAATCTCTAGATAAGATCAAATCTTCAAGATTAAGATCAAATCCAATCGAGATCAAATCTGAGATCAAATTTGGCAGTTGTTTACCATAATCTCTTGACTCTCTTAAAACAAGTAAGAAGATCAGGAGAGATCTTTCAATTATTTGGAAAGAATCAAAACAGGAAATCGACGCTACCTGCTATTTCTAACTTCGCAGAAGCTGATTCTAGCCTCGCAGCAAGATTACTTTCCAGATTTAAACAGATTGACTCAATCTGTTTCCGAATTTTAAGGGACAATTATACCCCTACTCTCCCTATAAATAGCCCACCAGAGGCACAAGAAGAGAGAGGCATATGCACACAGGCGCACAGAGAGAGACGACTAAACAGAAATCTATTCTCTTGCTTCCAAGAATTCAGAGAATTCAGAGAACTGCTTCTCTAATCAGGGTGCTGATACCCTAAGATCTTCCTCACAAGGAATCTCCGGAACCAGGCGAGAAGGAATTCCCAAGTGGAGGCAGTTTGGGAAGTAACAAGAGGGTTCTGCCAACCTTCTGTTCTCCGATTCTCCGAACCAGGCGAGAAGGGAATCCCATCGATCGCATCGTCAAAGGAACAAAGTGGTCGCGTGCTGACCAGACTCCTATCGGCACACTTCTCCAGAATCTCAGAGGAGATCTACTTGTAATCTTTTTAGAATACTTGTAATTTAGCTCCTCAACCTCTTTTTTGTAAGTTTTTCCCTTTGCAAAATTAATGAAAAATAAGATGGCAACCCCGCCCGGGAATGGATTCTCTACTGTTGAGAATCAAGTGTCGCAATGCGACGAATAGACCTTCGGGTCTATCTTTGAATTCAAGGAAGCCGGTGTGGCCAGAGCCTCTCTGGCTAAATCTTCGAAGCAAGTCTCTGTGGAGACAGATGAGGCCCTCTGTGAGCCTACCGCGGTCCTCTGGCGCAACAAGGAAGCAGGCCCGCAATACAAAGATCAGAATCTTCAAACTGTCACCTTCGAAAACCTAGTCGTTCACTTCGACCAAGGAAAATTCGAAGAACTCCTCTCTGGGGGTGGCCCAATGCTCCATGCACAGAAACATAGAAAGGTCTCAATGGCCAAGGTTTCGGAACAGAAACAGAAAGCAGAATCCTTCCAACACCTCCCAGCCTCGCGTGTGGCTAGTCAGGTTCCCTGCGAACCTAAGTCTCCTCTTTCAAAGCAGATATGGTGGCCAAAGCATACGACTCTGTATGAAGCCTTAGGCGTAATTACGCCACAAGTTCGTCTCTCTTACAAAGAAAAAGGCAAGGAGCCTGCCTGTTCCGACGAGACTGCTAGCCGCGAAGTTACAACAGCGATCATGCCTTCGCCTAAGTCAAGAGCAGTAACTCCTCGTGCCAGCCTCGTTCTCATGAGCGAAGCTACTATACCTCAAGGTACGCATGACATTCACAGCCGCGAAGCTGGAACCAAAGTATAGGCTGTCTAAAAATCACTGAAGATAAGTCATCAAAAAGCAGAGTCCAAACTCCAGACGTAGGACTAATCATAGCCATCACTGCAGCACCAAGACGCGACGGTCGAAACCCGCGTCTCAGCATCACTGCAGTACCAAGACACGAGGGTCGAAACCCGCGTCTCAGCATCACTGCAGTACCAAGACGCGAGGGTCGAAACCCGCATCTCAGCATCACTGCAGCACTAAGACGCGAGGGCCGAAACCCGCATCTCAGCCCCACTGCAGCACCAAGACGCGAGAGGAGATGCCCGCGTCTTAGTTATAACTGCCCTTGTTATGGGGTCAATCACTACCCACATAATGAGGAAGTTAACCCCCATTGTGGAGTGTTTCTAGGGGGCACGTTCACCTCTGGGACCTCTATAAATAGCCCCGCTTGTTATTGAGAAGGGGTCGATCAGATAATTCTGGGGAGAAGAATTTGACTTGTGAGCTTCCACAGAAAAGGAAAGAGAGCTCAACTCTTCAAGCAACTTGCTGTGTACAAGCCACTCTTTGCCTACAATCTCTTTAAGATTCCTGGTCGACAGGAGCTGTGTCACTCTATCGACCATCCAAAGAGAGGATTCCCAAGAGTTCTTGACGTTCACCTGGTCAACAGAAAACAAGATTCACTTTCCACCGCCACCTGAAGAACCCAGTATTAAACAAAAGGGAGATTCAAGTCTCAACATCTTCCCTCTTTTGTAATCAGGGTGTAAATCCATTGTAATCTTTCATTTGATTCAAGGAAATTTTACAAGGAACCTTATTCCCGTCAACCAAGAGATGGCGACTCCACTGGGGATTGCTTTCTCTACTGACGAGCAAGTGATGGCGCAAGATGACGTCATCTACATGGGGAAAACGGTCGAATCACTCGTCGTGAAATTTGACCAAGCAAAGTATGAAGAGTTCCCCTCTTCCGGCTCCAAGAGCCCAAAGGCCCGGGCCTACCGCAGGGTCGGGATTTGCCCCAAGTCCGCTCTGAGATCCTCTCAGACGCGACTGCTGTGAAGGATGTCGTGGCTAATCGCATCATGCGTAATGCTCGCGTCAACGTCTTTCAGGAGACCCGCGTGGCCAACGTTCCTGATGTTCAGCCAGTCCATCCTCTTCCTCAGCACCAGGTCCCCGGGGGTTCCATTCAACCCCCACTTCGTAACCGGAACGCTGAACGTCGACAGAGAAGGCGTGCGCATCAACTACAAGTTGGAACAACTGATTGTCCAACAGAGGTAGGACGCGAGGTTCGGACCAACGTCTCTTCTGTATCATATCCGACGCGTGAAGTTCGTGTTTGGCAGCCCAAACGTGAGGTTCACCAGGCTGGCTCTTCTGAAGCCCCACTCCCCAAACGCTAACGTGAAGCTCGCGCACCTTGTCAAGCACAAGAAACACGCGCCTCTAGGCATGGGGCCCAGCAGCCCTGCGTTTCTCAAGTGTCTCTGTTCAGACGCAATAATCAGCAACACGAGAGTTGTGTCTCTTATCAGCAGAGACGCCAGACTCGTGTTTCGAAGCAACGACGCAAGAACTGCGTCTCCGAACCTTGCGACTCAGCTATGCGACGCCCTCAACATTGTGAGGCTAATCTCTTCGATCCCCCTCCCACGTATATAAGAGATTATTTGACAAGGAAAAGAAGTGCTAATCAAATCACTTCGTCATGTTGCTGCGAACGGCTTATCACAATGCTCTCTGGATGCCGTTGCAGTTCAGGTGCAAACAGCAGTCTCTAGTTAGACAGCTGACCCTGATTCTCCGATCAGCTAAAAGGAATCGTTCTCACAGGAGAGGATTTTCTCTGATGCTAAATATCCTGAGCTCACTGCAAACATGACGAGCAGGAGTAGGGGAAACAACCTGCGGTCAGCTCCGATGAGTCTGACACCAAACCAGAAGGAGTGTACCGACACACTCGCACCCGGACTGGGGTAATTCTCCCAATTAACTACAGTGCCCTAGCTCGGGGCATTGAGGTAGATGACTCGCATTCCGCTATTGCAGAGTCAAAGGCTTCAAACTCTTCTATAGAGAAAGAGGCCTTTATATATATGACAAGCATTCCTGAGGAGACAGCTAAACGCTTGGAGCAGCAAGCCCAGGTCCAGAGGGAACAATTCGAGATGATTCGTGCTCAACAAGAATCTATCAATTCCCTCAAGCAGATGCTGGGACAGTTGCTTGAAGACAAGAGGAAGTCAACCGACAAAGCCTCATCTAAAAAGTCTAAAGGCAAAAGAAAAGAGGGAGAAGGCTCATCTTCTGTACATATTGAGGAGAAAGAGCAACCTACTTCTGGCTCGTCTAAATCCTCATCTCAGGAAAAAGACGACTGAGACCAGGGAAAGGTTCATTCTAGAAGAATGAATCAATTGGAGCAATATCTTGAGGCCCTTACCAACCGGAAATGCCTGCAAGAAGCAGGAGTGGTTCGGCCATATCCGACTGAGTGGGATCTTGTTCCTTACCCTCCCAAGTTCAAGGCTCCGACCCGCCAAGCTTTTGATGGGAAAGGTTCACCGAACCAACACATCTACTACTTTAAGTCTCAGACAGGGAATGTGGTAGATAACGATGCCATCCTGACACGTTTGTTCATCGGCACCCTAAAAGGGCTTGCTTTTGAATGGTTCATCAAGCTCCCAGAAGGCTCCATTAAGAATTGGGACGATTTGGAGAAGCTCTTCCTAATGCGCTTCTTTGAAGATGACTCAGAGGTCACCATGCCTACTCTTTTGACCACCAAGCAGCGAAAGAGAGAGTCCGTCAAATTATTTGTAGAAAGATTTCAGAATGTAGCACTCCGATGTCCGAGCGGTATAACCCAGGTCACCCTGGTGGAAACATGCCGCCACAATCTACAAATTTCGCTCCTCGCCCAAATAGGAGTTGCCAAAAGCTGCACTTGGAAACAATTGATCCAACAAGGTGAACAGGCTGAAGAAATTATCGCCCGAGTTAGGGCAGAAAAAAGCAAACCCAGGCCTGAGAGGTCGACAAGGTGGGCGCCAGACACATCCCTCCAAGCAAAAAGGAAGGATAACTTGGCGACAGAGACCAAATCCCCCGTCAAACCTCAACCGGTCAAGGGAAGTGGCTCTTCAAATCAGCCGCGCGCCAGCAAGCAGTATTCCTTCAAGGACGAACATGTTGACTCGCTGTTCAAGTTACTTAACAAGAGCAACAGACTGAAGCTTCCTGAAGCTAGACGCCCTGAAGAAGTCGGTAAAACCGATAGTCCCAACTACTGCTTGTATCATAGGATGCTGGGACACCCCACCAAGAGCTGTTATGTCTTCAAAGACATCCTTCAGGCTCTGATTGACACAGAGGTATTAAAACTCCGTCCAGAGCAGAAGAAAGTGACAGCCAATATGACGTCATTTCTCCAGTTTGGAAGACAACCTCCAACACCTTCTGGAGTAGTCCCTGTCCCAAGAGGGGAGCTAGGATTGGTTAACATAGACCCTCACCAGCAGCAAGAGAAGGGCCTTATACTCGTTCCCACACCTCAGGGAGAAGTCACGTGGGTCCATCCTGACCTTGTGGATGGCCAGCAATGGACCACTGTGACCAGCAGAAAGTCTGAAGGCAAAGCTAAAGCTTCGTCCTGTAATGTGGTATGTGCCTCTTCTCAGGAAGCGGAAACTGATGTTCCCTCGCTGACTGATTCAGAAGAGGAAACGATAGCTCTAGCCACAGAACCCAACCAACTTGTGGCAGAAACCCGTTCGGGTCAGTCATATTTGAAAAAGTATGACGAAATGGAAGTAACTCCTCCAAAACCCGCTATAGAGTCAGCCAAGCCCTTCACAAAATAACCCGTGGAGAGACACAAAGAACTTCAGTTTTCCAAAGTTCTCTCGAAAGGCATCGCGGAAGGATCCACAGCACCTTATCGCTTTGACGTCCTGACTCAACTGGCCAATATCCCAGCTCGAATTACTCTTTATGAGCTCCTCAGGCTATCGAAGTCAACCAGAGAAGCTTTACAAGAGGCCCTATCTAATGCTGAGGTTTTCATAACCCAAGTGCCAATTGGACCACAGGAGGAAGATGTAAAGGATTACCTCCATGCCTCCCAAAATGCTCCCTGCATCACCTTCACAGCAGATGATATGCAGGTCAAAGGAAAACATGATCGACCCTTGTACTTCATAGGGTATATTGGTTCATCTGAAGTAAGCCGCATTCAGGTGGATCCCGGGTCCGCATTAAGCATTATGCCTCGCCGGGTCATGCAACATCTAGGGATCCCTACTCACCGTTTGAGCGCTACCCAGACTACCATTTATGGGTTCAATGCTAGTGGTACCCGTCCAATGGGGAAGATCAAGCTCAAATGCCAGATCGGGGATTTAAGGTCGGAGGTGACATGCTACGTGATCGATGCTGACACTTCCTATAATTTGCTGCTGGGACGACCATGGATTCATCGTAATTCTATCGTTCCCTCTACTCTCCACCAAGTCATGAAATACATCGACGGGAGTGGAAAGGTGCGAACTTTGATCGCCGAAAGGCATCCGTTCAAGGGAATCGAGAATTATTTCACAAATTCCCTCCTGTATCAGGACTCTGTGGAAACAGACAAAATTCCGCAGCCGGAGGAGCCAGACTCTGGTAATGAAGCCGACACCGAGCCAGAAAAAGAAGAGTGCATGTGGGAACTAGATCCACTCGTAACGAGCATTAATAAGCTCGATGTTAATAACATCGCCGATGATGTAGGCGGATGGTATATTAATGAAGAATTAGATTTGGCTTATTTCACTGTGTTCGCTTTTGATTCAGTGCCATCAGACACTAGTACCGAAGTGGATGATGACCTCTGATCGGCAATGGATGCTTTGACATCGTTGCATGTACCAGTGAAATTGTCCTTCGAAACATACCGAAATGCTGGTAATGCGCAAGAATCCATATTCATAGTTCCAGCAAGACGGAAAGGCCAAAAATTAATTCTTTTCGGGCAAATTAAGTCTGAACCAATGCCCCGTGAAGAATCAGAAAGCGAGAAGGAACCCCCTCAGTTCGGTCATTATAAGCCAAATGCACTTAAAATGATGGAAAGCATGGGATATGATCTAACAAACAGTTCAGGGCTGAATTTCAGTAAAGGAAGGAGAACACTACTCCGATCTTTTGTGCCGAAAGGGAAAACTCCTGATTATTATCATCAGACTCGCAGGGGGTTGGGCTATGTGTCAACCCCGATCCCATCAGCCTCTGACTTTGAAGAGTCATTAGGTCATGATTACTCATCTGGCACTTCGTGGTGGGAGTCAGATGTTAGTGTCGGCAACATCTCCAGAGAACTTTCAGTAAATATGGTTTCAACAAGCCACCTGGAAGACAGAGATGAAGAAATGATCCAATCCGATACAGATCTTTAGATCAAGCACTTAAATGCTCTTTGGGATACTCGCTTTGAACAGCGCGAGCCACCCACAGAAGATAAGGTTGTTCAGATCAATTTTGGAGATGAGGCTGATCCTAAGCCCATCTTTATAAGCGAAGGCCTGTCACCTTCTGAGAAAAAGGATCTAATATCTCTTGTACAAGAATATATAGATGTCTTCGCCTGGAATTACGAGGACATGCCTGGGCTTGATCCTCGAGTGGCTATGCATCGCCTCAATATTAATACGGGCATAAAGCCTGTCAAACAGCAACAGCGACGATTCCGTCAGGAAGTAATGGAGGAAATTCAATCAGAAGTTAGAAAGCTTATAGACTCTGGCTTCATTAGGGAAGAACAACATGCTGATTGGATAGCCAACATCGTCCCCGTTGCTAAAAAGAACGGAAAGATCCGGATCTACATTGATTTTCGTGATCTAAATGAGGCCTGTCCTAAGGAGGAATTCCCACTGCCAATCACAGATGTCATGATTGATAATACGTGTGGATTCGAGCGAATGTCCTTCATGGATAGATTTTCAGGATATAATCAAATCAAAATGTATCCTGACGACGAAAAACATACCTCTTTAAGGACGCCACTGGGGGTATACTGCTACACCGTCATGCCCTTCGGACTAAAGAATGCAGGGGTGACATATCAAAGGGCTATGAATGCCATTTTTTGCGAACACATGCGTAAAACAGTGGAATGCTATGTTGATGACATCGCAGTAAAAAGCCGCGCTAAAGGTGATCATATAACTGATTTAAAGGTTGTCTTCGACATCATGCAGGCCCATCAATTGAAGATGAACCCCACCAAATCCTTCCTGGGGGTGGCCAGTGGCAAATTCCTAGGATTTGTCGTAACCTCCACGGGAATTCATTTGGATCCGGAAAAGGTTCCGCTATCCAGGAGATGCAACCTCCGAGAAACCTCAAGGAGCTCAGGGGATTGCATGGACGATTGGCATACATCCAAAGGTTTATCTCAAATCTCTCCGGAAGATGCCAACCCTTTACCAAATTAATGAAGAAGGGTATTTCGTTCATTTGGGACAACGCTTGCCAGCAAGCATTTGAGGAAATCAAACAGTACCTCACACAACCACCAGTCCTTGCAGCTCCGTGTCCAGAAAACCTTTCCTGATATACGTCTGAGCAATCGATCATTCTTTAGGAGCTTTACTAGCCCAGAACGATGATCAAGGACGAGAGCAAGCGATCTACTATTTGAGTAGAACAATAATCGGGGCCGAACATCGGTACAACCCGATCGAGAAGGAATGTTTGGCATTGGTGTTCGCTGTTCAGAAAATGCGACACTATTTGGTAGGCCAAACTATAAACGTCATATCAAAAGTCAACCCCTTGAGGTTACTCATGACAAAGCCATCATCGTTAAACGACCGACTAGCAAAATGGGCCATATTGCTATCCCAATATGAAATGCACTTTTTACCACAAAAGGCCATTAAAGGACAAGCGGTGGCGGATTTTTTGGCTGAGCATCCAGATCTGAGGGCAGCCAAACTTTACGAGGATCTCCCAGACGAGGTCGCTGAAGTCTGCCTCACCCAGACATCTTTTGAAAGACAAGTGTGGCAACTTTTCTTTGACGGTGCATCGAGAACAGGCCCAAAAGGACATATAGTGGCAGGAGTAGGGGTAGTACTCGTCTGCCCATAGAACTATGTGATTTCTCGAGCTGTCTCATTAACTGAGCCCTGTTCCAATAATGTAGCGGAGTACAATGCCCTTTTGATTGGGATGCAACTCGCCGATGAAATTGGCATAAAAATCTCGAGGCATATGGTGACTCTAAGCTTATCGTCAGCCAAGTTCGTGGAGAGTACGAAGTCAGACATGAAGATCTAATATTCTATTACAACGCAACTGTCCACATGGCCGAAAGGTTCACAAACTTTTACATTGACCATGTACCACGCAAGCAAAATGCGCATGCGGATGCACTAGCGTCTCTCGCTGCCTCCTTAGCCCTTCCAGCTGGAGTAGTAGAGAAAATATTTATCCACAGCCACGACTTGTATTGCCTGAGAATTGTTCTTGAGGACTACCAGGAGCCAACGGGAGATTGTCAAGACAAAGAAGTTCTTGAGTCGTCAACCGGCCCAGAGCCTAGAGACTGGAGATTCCCTTACATCGATTATGTCTTGTACGGCATCCTGCCTGAGGACACCAAAGAAGCGGCTGCCATTAGAAGGAAAGCCCCCAAATTCTACTATAATGCAATCATACGAACATTGTATCGTCGATCGCATGACGGGATCTTGCTTCACTGCTTATCAAAGAAGCAAAGGAGGTATTGAAAGAAGCCCATGATGGCATGTGTGGAGCCCATCAACCTGGCCCAAAACTTGCAAATCGACTCTAAAGGTTGGGATATTATTGGCCTAAGATGATCGCTGATGCTATCACCTATGCCAAAAAATGTCACGCCTGCCAAGTGCATGGTGATTTCATCCATTAAGCACCAGGGTACCTTCACTCTACGACTCTACCTGACCATTTGAGATGTGGGGGATGGATGTAGTTGGCCCTATCAGCCCACCATCATCAAAAGGACATCGGTTTATTTTAGCCATAACCGATTACTTCTCCAAATGAGCTGAGGCCATTCCTCTAAAGGAGATAAAGTCATCTGATGTGATCAAATTCGTTAAACATCACGTCATTTACCGTTTTAGTGTACCTCGGCGAATCATCCATGACAATGGGCCCCAGTTCATTAGTCAAGCTTTCCAGAAGTTCTGCACTAAGTACAGAATCCAGGGTGTGTCCTCGACCGCCTATTACCCTGCCGCTAATGGTCTCGCAGAAGCCTTCAACAAGACCATTGGCAAGCTTCTCAAGAAATTCGTCTCGAAAAGTCAGCGTGACTGGGACGACAACTTAGGTGAATGCTTATGGGCCTATCGTACAACTGTTCGAACCCCAACTAAAGCTACGCCATTTTCTTTGGTATATGGGTGTGAAGCCGTGCTCCCACTAGAAATCCAAATCCCATCTCTATGCGTCACCTTGACAATGGAGATGGCAAGTGAGGAGAAGCATCGACAGCGACTCCAAGAATTGGAGGCCTTAAATGATAAAGTCTGTAGGCCCAACAACAAATCGAGCTCTATCAAGCCCGGATTACCAGAGCCTTCAACAAGAAAGTTAAATTGCGAACTTTCAAGAAAGGTGACCTTGTCTTAGCCGTCAGAAGACCTATGGTGATGACACATAAGACAAAAGGAAAATTTCAGCCCAAATGGGAAGGACCATTTGTAGTAGAGTCAGTCTACTCAAATGGATCATATCGCCTCATAACTTCAAATGGCGATACACTCATGATGCCGATCAATGACAGGTTCCTGAAGAAGTACTATCCTTAACAGTACTCTTCTGTCGATCAAGTTAAAATTACACCTCTGATCAAAGCTCCAGATCCAAGAAAAGTTTCTTTCCTTTATTAGGTCACATCACGGTAGATCGGTGACGAGCTAATCGGGCACTGACTGTACCGTGATACATGATGTAAATATTGATAAAGAAATGAAAGGTGAAACTTGGATTTTAATATTGCTCTCTTCATTAACGTCCGACGCTTCCGACGGCTAAGGGCAGAAGAAAATGTTGGCTTCTAAGCCCAACATAAGTCTTCGATAACTCACCATGCTGAGGGGAATAGCTTGGCTAGCCCAACTCAAACGGTAGTTGGTAAAGGCACCTTAAATCCGTTGATAGCTGAGGGTTTGCTAAAAATTCTAAGTGGGCTAGTTCCACTCTCTCCTCCAAAGTCCCTTACCAATTCTCAGACAGAGAATGGTAGGTCTACAAAATACAATCATTGCTACGTTAACACTTTACTTCTGGTAATGAAAATTTTTAATATTCCCTATCGAGTACAAACCTTACTTGTCAACCCTATATGGAGTAGCAAGCCTTCAAATTTGTCAGGTTAACACTATACCTCTGATATTTTTAAATTCCACTTGTCCTTCTCATCAATAGAACGACGGGTCCTTAAATTGCTCTTATCCCGAGCCCAATTCTGTCAAGTTAATAATACACCTCTGACAAATTACTGTTAAGTTTCACATTACACTTCTAACAGTGATTAAGTTGCTGCCAAGTTCAATACTAAACCTCTGACAGTCACTTCCCCTCAGGCTTCCATATCAAAGTTGAAATGAACGATGCTAAGTTTAACACTACACCTCTAGTGTCCAGGTCATTGCTAAGTTCAACAATACGCTTATGGCCATGACCTTCCCTCGGACTTCCTTGTCAAAGTCGAGATGACCAATGCCAAGTTCAAAATTACACTTCTAGCATTACCCCCGCTGCCAAGTTAAACATTACACCTATGATAGTGGCACTTTCAGTTTTTCTAAATAAAACTGAAATACTTTTGGGTTAAGTTAATATCACATCTCTGACTCACACCCTTGTCAAGTTAACATTACACTTCTGATGAGATTTAATTCAACCGTTAAGTTAACATCACACCTCTAACGGCAAAGATTCTCCTAGATTCCCCGCGAGTCTAGTCAACTCATCCTCCCTGGGGGTACAAATTCTACTTGTCATTCTCATTTATAGATTGGCAAGTCCACAAGAATTATTTCAATTCTGTCAAGTTAATATCACACCGCTGACAGCATTATTGGATTCCTGAAATAGGATTTTTCTACAAACTTGGACTTGTTAGGAGTGTTCATATTCTTAGCTAGCCAAAAATTCTTTGCTTCTATTCATCTGATTTTCAATACAAAAAGGAATTCAAGACAATAGAAGAAGATAAGGAAAAAGTGTCGCTTTTATTTATACATGAAAGTGATACAAAACGCTCTCTTATACAATAAGATTTAGTGTTACAATATAGGAGTACAAAGAAGTCCCTCTCTCAATAAAAGGTTGCACTCACTCCCTGAAGCATTCTCACCACTCCAAATATAAGATGTTTGGAAGGGCGCCAAAGAAATGCTGCGCACTATGGTAATGATCGGATACTGATTACATCATAATGCATGACGTAAACATCGAAGGAGTCCATCATTGACCAAGTACAGTGGTGTTTCTTGAGGTCGAAATGCAACAAAACCTTCTGATTCCATCTGACCAACTAGTGCAGGCCATGATCCTTCGTTGATGAACATCTCTACCACCAGAAAGTCATCTAATGAAAATGAACTTTTCATCGATGTCACTTCTGGGGTAAGATTGGTGAAGGGAGGATTCGAGACCTTACAGGTGACATCCTCTTTCCAGTGACCTGTAAGAGGACCATACCCACCACCATATCCACCGCCATACCCACTGTGACCATGGCGAACCCGGAAGCATGACTGGTGCATCGTGTCCCATGGGGTCTCAACGGATGTCAAATCCTTATCTCCCATAAACAGGAGCCATGACCTCTCCTCCAATGGTCGACCATCGAACAAGTTCACTGGCCAATATATTCTCCCAAGGGCCCAGCGAATATGCGAAAGGATGATTGAGGCTACCTGCGAGAAGTAAAAACCAGAAGGTTAGCATCCTGAAGCATAAAGATTGAGGAACAGACGCGGCTATGACTGTAGTCTTCAGCGCGGGAAGGACCCACGCAGCAAGTCAAAATTCTGTTATGATAGAAACAGACGCGATCAAAGTGGTGGACTTCACATGCACACAGACTTGAACGCGGTCTAATTTTTAAGACCTGCATCTAAAATATAAAAAACGCGAAGAGAACCAGACGCGAAAATTGCCACATCCTTGTTTGAGAAACAAGGGTTGCTACATTCAAGTCTGAAGCCTTCGGCCTGAGTTAAAGTTCTTCTGAGTCAATAGCCTCAAACGCGAGCTCTGTATGTAAAGCTCGCAGTTCAGGTGTAAAGTCCATTACACTCGCGTCCAGGGGATTTCGAGTCAGAGTTCAGACTCAATCAACTTGCACTTCATCAGGAAGTCTAAAAGGCGCAACTTCCAATTAATGGGCGCACAAGTCAGACTTCAAGAGAAAGTCAAGAAGATGAATCTCTTCAAGGGATAGCGAAACTGAAACTCAGTCAGGCCGAGTATTTCATAGCGGACACGTAATTCCTACCCGTAGAATAACCTTTTAAAGGTTGAACTTTCTGCATCAAGGCGCGGACATAAAAGGTACTCAAAGAGACGCTTTTCGATCTTGAAATCACTTGACAGTGATAATCTTCTGGAGAGATTAAAGAAAAGAATGAAAGCTTTGGGTCGTCATCGTCCATGGGGCAAATCCCATTGAAGGAAGAAGATGAAGTCCCTCAGAGCGCCTGCTCTCGAGAGAAAATAGTCTAAATGATGGACTGTTAAGGGGGTGGGGCCTATTTATAGGCAACCCATAAAACCAGTAATTAATGGCGCACTAATCAGAGCCATCGGCCTTAATTCCCGCATGAATGTCAAAGCCCAATGAAGGGCTGACGCGTAGATTGTCGCTTCGGGAAGCGGCGAGGACGCAAGCCTCCAACCGTCAACGCCGATTTGGCATTTAAAGACATTAATGTCTAAGCCCAATGAAGGGCTGACGCGTGGACTGCCGCTTCGGGAAACATCGGAGGACACGAGTCCCCAATCATCAACGCCGATTTGATATTTAAAGATCTAACAAGATCTTTAAGACAAGATGCATGTAACGCTTGGGAGGTTGCATCAAACGCGGACCCAAGGGTCGCGTCCTGAAACCCGCGTCCTTTTGTGAACTCGAAGGCGGCGTCCTTGTCATTCCTGTTAAGAGATCCGTAACCGCGTCCCTGCGAGTGGTTCAGAGCCGTGTCCTCTCAGCAAATGGGGCCCATTCCGAGATCGCGCCTTGAAGTCACATAAAACTTGAAAGCTGCGTCCTCAACAGAGAAGGCCTATGTCATTTACAGGGATCCTGGAACTATGTCTCCATTACGAGACGACAATTATGTTCTTATCATAAACTCAATATAATTTGAGTTTGCACCTTGTCAAGGGTCCAGAGACGCGTTTCTACTAAGATAGTGCCACATCCCCATCAATCAGCCGAGTTTCATGCATCAGTTTTGAGGAGCTTAAGGACCGCGTCCCCACTATATCCTGAATTCTGCAGCCTAACAGAATTAAGGGCCGCGTCCGAGGATCTGCGTCCTTCCCTAATCAGAGCCGCGTCTTTTTCGAAAAGGAGATTTCGTGTGTCTCCACGGTATCTCCATTAATGGGTTAAAGACGCGTTTTCTAAGACCGCGTCTCCATTATAAATTAGAACCGCGTTTTGGCTCAGGAACTCAGTCCACCCTGAGTCTATGGCCAGCTAAAGACTACAGTCAAGAGCTGCAATTATAAAATTGAGTTCTCATCCACAGCAAAAAACAAAAACTTGAAATAGAGCAAAGTTCTGGAAACTCTTATTATTTGATTCAAAAATAGTAAAAGTAATACAGACGCTCTTGACAAGTAAAGTTTTTTTTAGACAAAAAAAAGGAGGCTAATAATCTTGCTTCGCCAAAGAACGGATTTGTTCTCGGAGACGATGCATCTCGTGCTGACGTGCTTTCTCGACCTCCATCAGAGCTTGGACCCGCAACTCCTCCTCGGACAAAAAATCTCTTCGCAGCTAGCTGTGCTTGAAGAGACTCCAATCTAGAGGAATGAGCGGAGAGGCTTTCTTCAGCCTGCGCTCTAGCATTTTCCAGCTCCTCCAGCCTTTCTCTTGTAGCGGCAAGCTTCTGCTCATTGATTTCAATCAAGGCTTCTGCCTTGGCTATGGTGGCTCGAGCAGTAGTAATAACCTGTTTTGCACTCTGTATAATGATTTTCGATTCCTTCGAATCGCCAATCAGCCTTTGACAGTCAGCTTGGAAATGCTGAAGATGACGGGCCTCCTCTGCTATTTGTTCCTCCATCTCCTTTCGCTCATGTTCTTGAGCAGCAAGAAGCTTGTCCAGAGTTGTCCGAGCCTCGTCCACTTAACCAGCATTTTCCAGGGACTTGAGCTCTTTCGGAGAGCTTCCCAGCTGCTCCACCAGCATCAGACATGCCCTAACCTGCGAAGGACCCACAGTATGACCAATGTTCTCAATCTGGTTTTCGAGAAGTATCCGGGCATACTCGAAAGAGCTGCCCCAGAAAGGATGAGGTCAATGCATGATCGCATGGAAGCCAAAAACTGCTGCACCATTTGACGTGCCAGTTCTTCCATGATATCATTAGCTGGAGAGAGCTTTGCTGATGAACTCCCTGATCCCCTTTTCATCACAGGGCGAGAAACGGGAATCGGTTCATCTTGCACAGGAGGAATGTCGATGACATGTTCGTCAAAGCTGAAATGGTCACCGACACTTCTGGGGCGGTTATTGTCGTGGTAGCCTCCACAGCGACTAAATAATAGCAAACCTGACCTCATTGGGTTCCTCGGTCGAGGTTTGAACTGTACTGCTTTCTGGATCAACGTTTGCCGCGAGATCCTCTACCTGAGCTCCCTCAGCACTCTCTGCAAATCACCAAAACATCAACCATGACAATAAAGAAAGAAAAATTCAATGTGTTAATATCCTCTTACCAAGCGGAGGATTCGAAGATGGCGAATTCCTGGGCAGATCTTGTAGGGTTGAGGCCCTCCCAACTTCGATAGTTGCCCTTTCTTGAGGCATTTCGGTAGTAGGAGCCTCAAGGCCCTCCTGCTGGGCCAACTCTTATATTATTTCCTCAATATGAGAGGAAATTGCAGCCTCACTGTCAACAACCAGCCCTATAACATAAAGTTAAAAGGAAATTTCAGGACCTTTTCTGTAACGCCCCGATCCCACGGGTACGGGGACGTTACTGCAACGTACATACGCAGGTCGGAAATACCCTCACGTATATACGTTAAGCATCAGTACAAGTAAGAATCAGAGTACGACAAGCGTAGTGCCCTTCATATGCCAACACAAGAAATACAATTATACAAGGTTATCACAAGTTGTGACATACTCTTACATATCACATGCATCATATATCACAGCCAAGCACAAAGTACGATTACAATATAATTACAATATGCTCACGAGTTGAAAGGGGATCCCGCGAGCTCAAAAGGAAGGTCAGGCACAACAGAAACCGAGACTAGTCAACTTGCTCGGCAAGGAAAGCTTGATCTTCCACAGAAGGCTCCACCTCGATCCAAGGTTCGGAACCTGAACATACCAAATTCAAGGGAGTCAGGACCTCCCAAACAAGTGATCATGTTACAGCCGAGTGACATAAGAATAAGAATATGAGATTGGTACAATATCAAGAATAATCATCCAGCAAGTAAAAGGAGCATAGCATGTCATAAACGAAAGGGCATTGTATATGCTTAAGCTACGACCTCATGAGACCAGTACTTCGAGGGGATAATCCAACAGGAAACCCTCATCTATATACCTTCATCTCATGTCACCGTAATCCAAGCGCATACAACAACCACAGTAACGTCTTTTATATTATTATTATTATTATTGCTCGTCTTACCTTGATATCTAGCTATGTGAACTAGCGTCCCAGCACACATAGATTCATATCCAAGTAAAGTAAGGTTGTTATTGGAAACCAGCGGGGTATCAACGAACTATGTTTACAGTGGGTCCCGTGCATACCCGGGACCACGGCCCAGGATTGTTCCGTTGCTTGGTAACGGAACCCGCCGCAAGGCAAACAGGAGGGACTTATGTATGCCCTTTTCATGATGGTACCAGGAAGGAGGGAGCCAGCACTCCCCTCGTCGCCTGGAGGCCACAGGTCAGACCGGAAATTTAGTTGCACAACATACCTAATACCACTGTAAACACGAACACATATTGATAGCCGCATATTTCCCCTGACCCGATGCAAGTTGTCTTATTTTATGATTTATTAGATGATTTATCAGATTCCCCCGAATGAGCAAGAACAAGTCAGGAACGTCATGAATATAGGTATATCAGGAGTACTGGTTCGTACCATAATGTATCACATGTGTATCAGGAGTACAGTTGTTCTATCAAGATGTCAGGTCATCATTCCCGTTATCGTGATAATTGAAGGTCAAGTGTATCATGCCTTATGTTAATAGATAGCATGATAAGAGGTGATATTCATCAAGTGACAAGTCTTGCAAATAGCAATATAATAAATGACCCAAAGATAATGTTCATAATCAAAGAAGTAATTAACCATAACAATTAATCAAGATTAGTCGACTAAGGAGAGAAATTAGTCGACTAGGGAGAGAAATTAGTCGACTTAGAGAAGGAGTTAGTCGACTATAGTAAAGGGTCAAATCGACTTAAGAAGGCTGCGTTTGGTTGGGTCGCGTCTCAAAAAGTGGCGCGTCTCAAAAGTGGCGCGTCTCAAGAAAGTGGTGCGTTTCAGGAAAGTGGTGCGTTTCAGGAAAGTGGTGCGTCTCAGGAAAGTGGTGCGTTTCAGGAAAGTGGTGCGTCTCAAGAAAGTGGTGCGTTTCAGGAAAGTGGTGCGTTTCAGGAAAGTGGTGCGTTTCAAGAAGTGGTGCGTTTCAAGAAAGTGGTGCGTTTCAAGAAAGTGGTGCGTTTGTTAACAAATATGAAATAATATCCAAGTCTTGGCGAGTAGAATTACTCGCCTAAAATGCATCCGACGCAGAGAAACTCGGTCCCAATCCAAAGGAGGGTACCGGTCCTCACAAGTTGATGGAGAGGGTTGTGGTAGTTTGGAGAAGATGGAGGTGCAAGTCTAGTTCACCATGTCAAATCGGGATTTTGCAAACGTTGTTGCGGGGGACGAATCTATAGTCCGTCGGAAAGAGGTCGTCGAGGAGGTGAAGATGGTATGCTCGGTGGAGGCTACGGTGGTGCAGGTGGTGGTGGAGATGGTGATGAAGTTTTGTGGAGGTGATGGGTTCTTTTGGTGTCTCTTGGTGAAAGAGGTTGAAGAAGATGGAGTTAGTTGTTTGGAAATGGTGAAGGAGATGGAGGAGAAGAAGGTGGAGGAATTGGTGATGGAAAAATGGAGATGGTGAGTAGTTGTGATGGCCGGCCAAAGGGGCTTGGTGGTGGTGAGCTTGCTGTTGGAGCTTGCAGGAACAAAAAGGATGAAGGAAAGATGGAAGAGAGAGATGGGGATGCATATATATATAAAGGAAGGAAAATATTATAATAATAAACCATCATCACTTTCCCTCCAATGAGTGTGGCGTTTGCAAAGTCCCAAGGCTGCGTTTAGGCCATTTAAAGAGCCAAACGCGGGATTCAATGGCTGCGTCCAGTAGAAAACGCAGAAGTGCGTTTCAAAGAAAAGACAAAAGGACATGGGTGATTGGACTTGAGTTGGATTGGCCCATAAGCATTAAATGCAGCAAGGGAAGGGTCTCCGCATTAATGATGGATCCAGTTGGCCAAAACTCGCGTTTGAGGAAGGAGAGAGAAAAATGGAAAAAGAGAAGAGTGAAGTAGTTGAATGATTCCCGGTATCTGGGAAAATACCGAGGACTCCGGAAAGGTCCAAAAATTAAAGTGTCTCGGAAAGCTCTCCAAAATTCTCAAAAATAATAAATATTATATAAAGATTTTTGGTGAAATCGGTTTTCAAAAATTCAATTCCATTTTCAAAATAAAAATCGTGGAATCTACTATGAACGGTGTCTACACCGGGTAGGCTGGATTTTTGATAAACTCTGAAAAATCCCAGAAAATCATGAAAAATCTAGAATATTAAAAGATAATATTTGAAATTAAGATTAGTCAAATCTGAATACCAAACAGATCAAATCATGCAGTACTGCTACATGAGTAATTATTTAAATAGCAGATAATAAAATAAAATAATAATAATAAAATGCACCAAAAATAGGATACGTAACTGTGCACGTATACTGAGGATGGGGTGTTACAATCTATCCACCTTACAAAAAATTTCGTCCTCGAAATTTCAGGAAGGGGAAGATGACGGTAGAGAAGAATAGGAAGAAAGGGTTTTACCAACTAAGTTGTAAATAGATGGGGATATCGCTCACGAATAACGTCCTCCCGTTCCCATGTGGCTTCTCCTGGCACATGCCTATTCCAGGAAACCAATACTAATGGTATTGCCTTATTCTTCAGAGTCTTGATACTTTTATCCAGGATGGCCATTGGCTGCTCTTTATAAGACAAATCTGACTGTAATTCCAGTTCGGAGTGATCTAGAATGTGACTCTCATCCTTGACATACTTCCTCAACTGTGACACATGGAATACATTGTGTACTCCTTCTAAAGATGGCGGTAATGCCAATCGGTAAGACACATCTCCCACACGATCCAAAATTTCGAATGGGCCGATGTATCTTGGACTAAGTTTTCCACGAGTACCGAACCGGATTACCCCTTTTGTGGGTGATATCTTTAAAAATACATGGTCGCCTGTTCTGAACTCCAATGGTCTTCTATTCGTGTCAGCCCAACTCTTCTGTCGGCTCTGTGCTGCCCGGAGGTGATCTCTGATAACTCGGACTTTGTCTGTTGTCTGAACTAGAATGTCTGGACCCATAATTCTTCTTTCGCCGACTTCGTCCCAACATATCGGTGACTTGCATTTCCTGCCATACAATGCCTCAAATGGTGCCATTTTGATACTAGCCTGATAGCTGTTATTATAAGAGAATTCTACCAAATGAATATAGTCTTCCCATGACCCTCTAAATTCCATCGTGCAGGCTCGTAACATGTCTTCAAGGATTTGAATAGTCCGTTCAGATTGTCCGTCTGTCTGGGGGTGGTATGAAGTACTGAATTTCAGACGAGTTCCTAAATTTTCTTGGAGACTTTCCCAGAAATGTGATCGGAATCTTGTATCTCTATCCGATACAATACTAACCGGAACTCCATGCAGACGAACTATCTCCTTCATATATTTTTCTGCAAGAACTTCTGTTGACTGACCTACTCTGAAAGGTAGAAAGTGAGCTGCTTTTGTGAGGCGGTCAACGATCACCCATACTGCATTGTTACCCTTAGGACTGCGGGGTAGTGCTGTGACAAAATCCATGGTGATATGTTCCCACTTCCATTCGGGTATTGGTAAGGGCTGAAGAAGTCCAGCTGTTCTCTGGTGTTCTATCTTTATCTGCTGGCAAACTAAGCACTTGGCCACGTACTGAGCTATCTCCCTCTTCATAGCATTCCACCAAAACTGCTGTTTCAAGTCTTGATACATCTTATTTCCTCCTGGGTGTATGGAATAAGCCGAACTATGTGCTTCTGCCAAAATTTTCTGTCGGACTTCTCCTTGGGGAACACAAATTCTATTACCAAAATATAAGGCATTATCCGAATGAATACGGAGGTCAGTTCTCAATCCAGCTTCTATTTGAGCTCTGAACTTCTGCAATCTGGGGTCTTCTTTCTGAGCTTCTTTAATTTCATTCATCAGGGTTGACTGGATCTGAAAGGTCATCAACTGTCTTGTGCTATCGACTCCTCGTACTATCATTAAGTCCAGTTTTATGAAGTCCTGAATTAATTCCTCCTGCTGAGTAAGTCGTACTAGCATCTTATTTTCTGGCTTCCTGCTCAATGCATCTGGTACGGTGTTGACTCTGCCCGGATGATACTGTAAGTCGATATCATAGTCTGCCATTAATTCAAGCCACCGTCTCTGTCTCATGTTCAATTCTTTCTGCGTGAAGATATACTTAAGACTTTTGTGATCAGTGTAGATTAGCACATTGTCTCCCAGAAGATAATGCCTCCATATTTTCAATGCGAATATTACCGCTGCCAGCTCTAAGTCATGAGTTGGGTAATTCCTCTCATGTGATTTCAGTTGCCTGGATGCATAAGCTATGACATGATCATGCTGCATTAGTACACACCCTAGGCCTTTCCCGGATGCATCACTGTATATAACCATCCCTCCTCTTCCTGAGGGAGTCCTCAAAACTGGAGCTGTAATGAGTCTTTCCTTTAATTGCTTAAATGCTACAGCACATTCCTCGGTCCAAATATATTTTTCTCCTTTCCGGGTGAGCTTCGTTAACGGGGCTGCAATTTTAGAAAAATCTTGGACAAAGCGCCTGTAATATCCGGCCAATCCAATAAAACTCTTAATTTCTGTTACTGTCCTTGGAATTGGCCAGTCCTTTACTGCCTGAATTTTACTGGGGTCTACTGAAATTCCTTCTTCCGAAACTATGTGTCCAAGGAAGGCCACACTATTTAACCAGAATTCACACTTGCTTTGCTTAGCATGAAGTTGTTCCTGTTGGAGAGTCTGTAACACTATTCTCAAGTGGTCTGCATGCTCTCTGTCGTTCTTCGAATAGATCAAGATGTCATCTATGAAAACAACTACAAACTGATCCAAATATGATGAGAACACTCTGTTCATCAAATCCATGAAAATTGCAGGGGCATTGGTGACTCCGAAGGGCATAACTAGAAACTCATAATGGCCATAACGAGTCCTGAATGCTGTCTTTGGAACGTCTTCTTTCTTTACCTTTAGCTGATGATAACCTGATTGCAAATCCAATTTTGAAAAGACCCGAGCTCCATGAAGCTGATCAAACAGATCATCAATTCTTGGTAAGGGGTTACTTATTCTTGATGGTAACTTTGTTTAACTCTCTGTAGTCTATACACAACCGCTTACCACCGTCTTTCTTGTTGGCCAATAGCACTGGAGCTCCCCATGGTGAAGCACTTGGTCTAATCAATCCTTTGTCAGAGTATTCTTGTAGCTGTTTCTTTAAAATCTCCAACTCTGTGGGTGCCATTCTATATGGAGCTTTGGATATCGGAACTGTACCTGGGAGGGTATCAATGGAGAACTCAATTACCCTATCGGGTGGAAGCCCTGAGATTTCCTTAAATACTTCTGGAAACTCATTCCAAACTGGTACTCTCTTTTTCTGGATCTCACCAGCAGTCATCTGTGCTTTTTCCTTGACAGGTTTGTGTTCTCCTTCAAATTGGAACTCAGGCTGAAGTGGTATCTTGAAAATGACTTTCTTGTTTCGACAATCAATGACTGCATGGTATTTACTGAGCCAAGTCATGCCTAAGATTACGTCGTACCCTTTAGTATCTAGTACGAGCATATCCACTGTTAATGTTCTGCCACACAGTCCCACCGGACAGTCTACACAAACTCTATTAGAGATGACTACTCCGTTACCGGTACTAATCTCCCACTGGTGGTCTAAACATTCAACAGGTATAGAGTTCAAAGCAATGAAACTATCTGGTATGTAACAATGAGAAGCGCCAGAATCAAAGAGGGCTAAGACAGGTTTAGAGTGCACCATAATCTTACCTGTTACCACTTCTCCAGAAGTTTGGGCCTCTTCCGCTGTCAAGTTGTAGGCTCGTCCTCTTCCACGACCTGCTGCATTTCTAACTCCCCTCTGGACTGGGCGGATAGCTTGTAGTGGGGGAGGGGGAAGAGCCCTCCTAACCATTGGTCCTTGGTTCCTCTGTCCATCTGGCCCTGGAAGTGCTGGTAATGCTGGGTTGACCATTCCCATTCTTTTGTGGGGACAGACTTCTATTGAATGATCACGGGAACCACATACCAGGCATAACCCATTTGCCCTACGGCAATTTTGTCGAGAGTGACCTGGTTTCTGGCAATAGCTACAAAAAGAAAAACGGTTGGGTTACTGGGAAGGGGGCTGGTCGAAACGGTCGCCTCATGGCTGGGACTCTTGCTGTTCTGAATGGACCTCCTCTCCCTGTATGTGAAAATGGCCTCTTCAGGGTCTGATTCCTTATCATGTTAGATTTCCCTTTCTCCAGTCCTCGCTCCACCTCTCGAGCTATGGTAGGACTTGGGAATACGTTTTCAGCTGTTGGGGCATCAAAAGGATTTGAATGTCCATTCGCAAACCCTGTTGGAACCTACTCGCCCGCTTTTCTTCATCAGCCACCATATATGGAGCGAAGCGGCTCAGCCTCAAGAACTCAGCGGCATACTCATCTACAGACCGGTTCCATTGTTGAAGTCGGATGAACTGTTCCTCCATCTCTTTCTGGGCTGTGGCGGGGAAAAACCTATTATAGAAGCTTTGGGAAAACTGGTCCCAAGTGACAGGTTTCTCTAGTCTTGCTTCTTCAGCTAGCCACCAGGTCCTGGCTACATCCTTTAGCTAATCTTAGCGACCTCTACCTGATTTTCTTTTGGGACCCGGGCTGCGTTCAACAAATCTGTGGTGTCGATCAGCCACTGTTCAGCATCTAGTGGTTTCTCTCCTCCTGTGAATATCGCCGGTTGTAACCGCCTAAAGTCTGATACGTTCCCCGGCCTTGGTTCCTTAGGAGTTGCTAACTCTTGCCGAAGAAGTTCCGTCTGCTGTTGCTGATTCTCCATCATAGTCTGGATAACCCTCATAATCTCAACATTCTCTCCCGTGGGCCCGTTTGATGTTTGCCCGGAGTTGCTACGACCCGTCCTTCTATCCATACTTATGTTGGTAAAAAGGAGACTGGAAACTGAAAAGATGGAAGGATTTTAGGACACAAGGAAAGGAATCAAGAAGGACAAGATAACTTTGTACATTGTAGTTGGCAATGGCAAATTCCATTAATTTGCTGCTTGGTTGTACTATAGGTGTGAGAGCCTAGGCTCTGATACCAACCTGTAACGCCCCGATCCCACGGGTACGGGGACGTTACTGCAACGTACATACGCAGGTCGGAAATACCCTCACGTATATACGTTAAGCATCAGTACAAGTAAGAATCAGAGTACGACAAGCGTAGTGCCCATTCATATGCCAACACAAGAAATACAATTATACAAGGTTATCACAAGTTGTGACATACTTTTACATATCACATGCATCATATATCACAGCCAAGCACAAAAGTACGATTTACAATATAATTACAATATGCTCACGAGTTGAAAGGGGATCCCGCGAGCTCAAAAGGAAGGTCAGGCACAACAGAAACCGAGACTAGTCAACTTGCTCGGCAAGGAAAGCTTGATCTTCCACAGAAGGCTCCACCTCGATCCAAGGTTCGGAACCTGAACATACAAATTCAAGGGAGTCAGGACCTCCCAAACAAGTGATCATGTTACAGCCGAGTGGCATAAGAATAAGAATATGAGAGTTGGTACAATATCAAGAATAATCATCCAGCAAGTAAAAGGAGCATAGCATGTCATAAACGAAAGGGCATTGTATATGCTTAAGCTACGGCCTCATGAGACCAGTACTTCGAGGGGATAATCCAAACAAGGAAACCCTCATCTATATACCTTCATCTCATGTCACCGTAATCCAAGCGCATACAACAACCACAGTTAACGTCTTTTATTATTATTATTATTATTATTATTATTGCTCGTCTTACCCTGATATCTAGCTATGTGAACTAGCGTCCCAGCACACATAGATCCATATCCAAGTAAAGCAAGGTTTTATTGTAAACCAGCGGGGGTATCAACGAACTATGTTTACAGTGGGTCCCGTGCATACCGGGACCACGACCCAGGATTGTTCCGTTGCTTGGTAACGGAACCCGCCGCAAGGCAAACAGGAGGGACTTATGTATGCCCTTTTCATGATGGTACCAGGAAGGAGGGAGCCAGCACTCCCCTCGGTCGCCTGGAGGCCCACAGGTCAGACCGGAAATTTAGTTGCACAACATACCTAATACCACTGTAAACACGAACACATATTGATAGCCGCATATTTCCCCTGACTCGATGCAAGTTGTCTTATTTTATGATTTATTAGATGATTTATCAGATTCCGGGAATGAGCAAGAACAAGTCAGGAACGTCATGAATATAGGTATATCAGGAGTACTGGTTCGTACCATAATGTATCACATGTGTATCAGGAGTACAGTTGTTCTATCAAGATGTCAGGTCATCATTCCCGTTATCGTGATATTATGAAGGTCAAGTGTATCATGCCTTATGTTAATAGATAGCATGATAAAAGGTGATATTCATCAAGTGACAAGTCTTGCAAATAGAAATATAATAAATGACCCAAAGATAATGTTCATAATCAAAGAAGTAATTAACCATAACAATTAATCAAGATTAGTCGACTAAGGAGAGAAATTAGTCGACTAGGGAGAGAAATTAGTCGACTTAGAGAAGGAGTTAGTCGACTATAGTAAAGGGTCAAATCGACTTAAGAAGGCTGCGTTTGGTTGGGTCGCGTCTCAAAAAGTGGCGCGTCTCAAGAAAGTGGTGCGTTTCAAGAAAGTGGTGCGTCTCAAGAAAGTGGTGCGTTTCAAGAAAGTGGTGCATTTCAGGAAAGTGTGTGTTTCAAGAAAGTGGTGCGTTTCAGGAAAGTGGTGCGTTTCAAGAAAGTGGTGCGTCTCAAGAAAGTGGTGCGTTTCAAGAAAGTGGTGCGTTTCAGGAAAGTGGTGCGTTTCAAGAAAGTGGTGCGTCTCAGGAAAGTGGTGCGTCTCAGGAAAGTGGTGCGTTTCAAGAAAGTGGTGCGTTTCAAGAAAGTGGTGCGTTTGTTAACAAATATGAAATAATATCCAAGTCTTGGCGAGTAGAATTACTCGCCTAAAATGCGTCCGACGCAGAGAAACTCGGTCCCAATCCAAAGGAGGGTACCGGTCCTCACAAGTTGATGGAGAGGGGTTGTGGTAGTTTGGAGAAGATGGAGGTGCAAGTCTAGTTCACCATGTCAAATCGGGATTTTGCAAACGTTGTTGCGGGGGACGAATCTATAGTCCGTCGGAAAGAGGTCGTCGAGGAGGTGAAGATGGTATGCTCGGTGGAGGCTACGGTGGTGCAGGTGGTGGTGGAGATGGTGATGAAGTTTTGTGGAGGTGATGGGTTCTTTTGGTGTCTCTTGGTGAAAGAGGTTGAAGAAGATGGAGTTAGTTGTTTGGAAATGGTGAAGGAGATGGAGGAGAAGAAGGTGGAGGAATGGTGATGGAAAAATGGAGATGGTGAGTAGTTGTGATGGCCGGCCAAAGGGGCTTGGTGGTGGTGAGCTTACTGTTGGAGCTTGCAGGAACAAAAAGGATGAAGGAAAGATGGAAGAGAGAGATGGGGATGCATATATATATAAAGGGAGGAAAATATTATAATAATAAACCATCATCACTTTCCCTCCAATGAGTGTGGCATTTGCAAAGTCCCAAGGCTGCGTTTAGGCCATTTAAAGAGCCAAACGCGGGATTCAATGGCTGCGTCCAGTAGAAAACGCAGAAGTGCGTTTCAAAGAAAAGACAAAAGGACATGGGTGATTGGACTTGAGTTGGATTGGCCCATAAGCATTAAATGCAGCAAGGGAAGGGTCTCCGCATTAATGATGGATCCAGTTGGCCAAAACTCGCGTTTGAGGAAGGAGAGAGAAAAATGGAAAAAGAGAAGAGTGAAGTAGTTGAATGATTTCCCGGTATCTGGGAAAATACCGAGGACTCCGGAAAGGTCCAAAAATTAAAGTGTCTCGGAAAGCTCTCCAAAAATTCTCAAAAATAATAAATATTATATAAAAAATTTTGGTGAAATCGGTTTTTAGAAATTCAATTCCATTTTCAAAATAAAAATCGTGGAATCTACTATGAACGGTGTCTACACCAGGTAGGCTGGATTTTGATAAACTCTGAAAAATCCCAGAAAATCATGAAAAATCTAGAATATTAAAAGATAATATTTGAAATTAAGATTAGTCAAATCTGAATCCCAAACAGATCAAATCATGCAGTACTGCTACATGAGTAATTATTTAATAGCAGATAATAAAATAAAATAATAATAATAAAATGCACCAAAAATCAGGATACGTAACTGTGCACGTATACTGAGGATGGGGTGTTACATTTTCCTAGCTAAAAGGGAAGCCAGGTCAAAAAGACAACGAGAGTACCTTCAGCAGCAGCGATTGTTGCTATTGGCGAAACCGTCACAAGGTCACACCCTTGCATCTCTTCCTCCGAAATATGTGAGAATTTACTCGTATCTAGAAGGGCGGGTTCATCGCCAAAATCGACTTCATCACCAGAATAATATTCATGCTCTCCAGACGACGAAGACGATAGTTCAACACAAGAAGTCTCAACAATCGAGACCTTGCCACTAAGTACCGCGGTAGTAGGGCTGGGATCGACTACCCGCGAGTTAGGCATCAATACAGTAGGAGACCCAGGCTGCTGTACCTCATCCCTCCTATCTTGAACTGAAGAAGACCCTGGCTGAGTTGAGACCCCTAGAATCTCAACATCATCCCTTCCTACTAGGTCAACCTCGAGTTGCTCAGCCTCTTCAGTTGTAGTGGGTTCATTAGCAAGTTCCCCTTCTTCCAAGATGACGGGGCCCCTGCTGCGTAGTCCACGAGGACGAAGAAGGGGGATTTCCTCTTCCTCCTCCTCTTCCTCTGTTCCTCAACACCAGAAGGGACGGCCTCGGACTTTGAAGCTTCAGCCCCCGAGTCTCTCCTGGCCTTCTTTAGAATAGGCTCACCCTTGGAAGTAGAGCCATGGGGACGTTTGGATACAGCCTTTCGACTCTTTTTAGCAGGCTGCTCCTTGGATGCTGCTGCTCTTGGTTCCACCCGTCTCCCCTCCTGCCTCTTCCTCAGCTGCCTGGTATTCTTCTATGTCTCACACGCGTTTGTTGGACACTAATTTGTCCTTATAAAACACTTTGATGCTTTTAATGCATGAAATGTTTATTGAGAAACCAGGCATCTTGCTAGCCTGAGAATACCAAGTACAGAAACTGAGGCTCGTGTAGCAGTTGGGCGTCCTGTGAGGCAAGCTGAAAATAGCCTTTGTCCCTCCAGCCACACTGCAATACCAGGCCCGAGCACCTTCAAACAAATTCTCGCTGAAGGAGAGTTTGGCATTGGGATTACCAACATATAACTGGTTATAACCGAATTGTCGAGCAAAACGGTTCGGCATATAGGGCTCGATCGTACATGAGTTCCCTTGCCGAAAGAGCAGATACCCGGGTCTAATATTAATTAGCCACCAGAAGACTCCCGATGGCAACCTTGTGAAGTCATCTGGTCCCGCAAGGTCAGTAAATTTATCCCCGTAAGATGCACCGGTGATCTCGGAGAAGCAACAGTCGAGATGATAGTTCGAAACGTTCAGAATACATCTCCAAACGAAGAACATATAATAGCAAGACCAGCTTGAGTTCTCCAACTTCTGCACAAAAGGGACAAACCCTTCGGATAGAGACACCGGCGTTATCAGTGAAGGGCAGTGTATAACGTATCAAGCCATCAAGTATGTGTATGGAAGCTCGATCCTGGGGTTGGGGGGTCTTCACTCTTGGCTTTCCCTCCGAGTCAACCTCTGGTCTACCTTTGGAGTCGACGATGGCCTCCACTTTGCACAGGCTTTGAACCAGAGCTCGTAATCCACTTTGGATTCCAGCCACCATTGCTGGAAGGAGGGAGATAGACCTGCCATAGGCCAATAAGACCGCCGGGTATACCACATCGGCGACAATCACTTCATGTGGCAATGTCGGCACTACGCAGCGCTTCAGCCACAGCATGAGAAAGCCCGCCAATAGCGCCCGGTCAGAAATGGGGACCCGGGCTTGATGATGAAAACTTTCAAAAACCGTATCAGGTTTGAAAGTGTCTTCATTTGACTCCGTGGTGTAAGAGCTCACAGAGGCGTCAATCCTCTCAGCGATTTCTTCGTCAGTACTAGGAGCCAGAATGGTCACTGAGTGATCTTTCTCAGTTATACCGTTAAACAGGTAGCTCGCCTAAGACATCTGCTTGACACGCCTGGTTCTCCAGGAGGTTATTTGACCGCAGATGTGAAAGTGACACAACACTCCCAGTAGGTCTCATATATTTGAGGGCTCTCCTTCCTCAATAGATGAAGCTCTTCAGAAGTTGGAACATATTCTTCATAAGGGGCATCTCTCATAACCAGCCCCGAAACTTCATATAGCTCATGAAGGGCGAGCCCCATCTCTCCGGCCAGAGTAAAAAATGTCCCCGTCAAAGGGTTATAATGCTCCAAGATGCCGTAGAAGTTATGAGAACTTTGCGGCAGGCCATACTATACTGTCCTGACCGCGTGATACAGCACCACTTGTTGTAGCAGAGCTCCAAATTCAGCAAGGACAAATCCAACCATCCTACCCCACCAGGATCTGTTGGAAGAATGAACCCACCCAAGCGGGCGGAAGTCAACGGGAAAATCACCCCTTACCTTCATGAACTGATTGATGAAGGTAGTGTCGAGCCGAGGGGTTTCCCCTCTTGGATACCCAGGTCTGACCAATTCGGGAAATAAACCAAAGACTTCTTTCTCATGACCGCCAGAGTGTGTTCCTTTTGCACCGAGTATGCCGAGATAGACACCGGGAACAGATCGGATAAGATCCCATTCTATTGCACGGTGAACAACCATATGCTGGAGATAGGATAGGGGATACATCTTCTCCATATTGGGAAGAAAGAACTTCCTATCCCCTATCTGGCGAAGCCACTTATAATCGCCGTCATGCAAGGCCCCACCATCCTCGTCGATATTATCGCCAAAGAAGAAAACGGGTTTCTGTAATTGAGTGCGCAAATCCGTCTCAAACACTCCATCAATGATAATCTCCCAGAGGGTCATCATGCTGACCTTAGAGATCTTCTCCTTTCGTTCCTTCGACTTATCAGTAGTCACAGGAGTAGTCTTCTGCAACACAAAGGTCAGGTTGTGATCAGCGCCGCCTACATGTCCAAAGTGGTACTTTTTGGATAGAGGGTTGGAGGAGTATCGTACTGCAAAAGAGAATAACATTTAATCAGAAATCTGAAAGAAAATGATTAAGTGTTTGCAGCTCAAACGCAGAAATGAATCCAGACGCGGAGATCATCAAAATCTGCGTCCAAGATTCAAAAATCTATGTCCAGCCTACGGTCATTGCCCAAAAATTTCTAAGTATCGGACTCAGACGCAAGATTCATTAAAACTGGCGTCTGATCTCACAAGACGTAAGAAATCTGCGTCTGAACTCCTTACACTTAGAAATATTCTAAGCATTAGGTCCAAAACGCAAGGCTCAATGGGGCCCTGTGTTCAACAAACAGGTACAGACTCAAGTGGATAAAAGATGCAGAGGTCGTCAAACATGCGTCTTGTCTATCGACTCAAGAACCGTGCCTGAAGATCAAACATGGGCATGAGCCCGCGTTGGCGGTTCACATGCAAAAGGGAGTTAAGAGTTAAAAGAACTCTATAAGCCCCTTTAATGGCAAAAACTAAATCCGATGCTTTTAATACTTGAAATAGGGGCTTCTTGTATGGAGGAACTACCTATTTGGGTTTCAGGAACGATCGCCTTTGAAGACGAAGCAGTATGCTTAGCCTTTGGTGCCATTGCGACCGAAGAATCGGTGTTGAGGATGAAAGAAACGAGAAGAATAAAGCTTCGAGTTTTCTTAACCCTAAAAGGCTCAAACGAAGAAGAAGAGTCTGATGATGACTCTTGAAAGATTGTTGTCTTTTATAGGCACAGTGATTCCCAGAGATCCGCGGCGCTTGGCTCGACGCCTAATCTCTGCCTGACGCATGGCAGCATATTAAATGCAGCGCGAAATTTGCGCGCCAAAAAGAAGATGTCCCCTCAATTCTACTGGACACGTGGCAACACGCTCATAACACGGATTCACATTCAACAAAAAAAACTCGCGTCCCTCCAAAGGTCGCGCCTTTTCAACTGGGCCGAAGCCGCGTCTACTTCACAGAACGAAAGCCGCGTCCTCATCCCAAAAGATGCGTCCCTCTAAAGGTCGCACCTTTTCAACTAGGCTAAAGTCGCGTCTACCTCATGGAGCAACAGCCGCATTTTCATCCCAAAAGACACATCCCTACAGAAGGCGCATCTTTAAAGCAGTATAACCCCTGCGTCTACAGGACTTACATCTAGTCCTTACTTCTGCAATTCAGTTCAACAGTACACTGGTACAAGCAGATGACTGTTTACCCCTGGTTCAAAGTACACCAACAACAAGCTCAGAGCACTGGGGAGGTCTAGACTGTGTATCTAGACACTCGCTACGATCATTTCTGGTGGCTTCAAAGGGTTCCACAGTACACTCACGAAGACCATATTCCAGACAAGATCAAGTTCAAAGCATCTCAAATGATTGTCAGTCCAATCATGAAAAGAATGAATTCAACTAGAATCCAAAGTATTTCGAAATCTGTCCCAGTCAACCACGGAATATCAAAAACTTTGGAGGGGGTTCTGTAGGCTGTCTAAAAATCACTGAAGACAAGTCATCAAAAAGTAGAATCCAAACTCCAGACGCAGGACTAATCATAGCCATCACTGCAGCACCAAGACGCGAGGGTCGAAACCCGCGTCTCAGCATCACTGCAGTACCAAGACGCGAGGATCGAAACCCGCGTCTTAGCATCACTGCAGTACCAAGACGCGAGAGTCGAAACCCGCGTCTCAGCATCACTGCAGTACCAAGACGCGAGGGTCGAAACCCGCGTCTCAGCATCACTGCAGTACCAAGACGCGAGGGTCGAAACCCGCGTCTCAGCATCACTGCAGCACTAAGACGCGAGGGTCGAAACCCGCTTCTCAGCCCCATTGCAGCACGAAGGCACGAGAGGAGATTCCCGCGTCTCAGTTATAACTGCCCTTGTTATGGGGTCAATCACTGCCCACATAATGAGGAAGTTAACCCCCATTGTGGAGTATTTCTAGGAGGCACGTTCACCTCTGGGACCTCTACAAATAGCCCCGCTTGTTATTGAGAAGGGGTCGATCAGATAATTCTGGGGAGAAGAATTTGACTTGTGAGCTTCCACAGAAAAGGAAAGAGAGCTCAACTCTTCAAGCAACTTGCTACGTACAAGCCAATCTTTGCCTACAATCTCTTTGAGATTCCTGGTCGACAGGAGCTGTGTCACTCCATCGACCATCCAAAGAGAGGATTCCCAAGAGTTCTTGACGTTCACCGGTCAACGAAAAATAAGATTCACTTTCCACCGTCACCTGAAGAACCCAGCATTAAATAAAGGGGAGATTCAAGTCTCAACATCTTCCCTCTCTTGTAATCAGGGTGTAAATCCATTGTAATCTTTCATTTGATTCAAGAAAATTTTACAAGGAACCTTATTCCCGTCAACCACAAAGCATCACAGCATGCTTCGTTCCCTAGTTCTTCAAGTACTAAGCTCGCTCTTTGCAGCGAAGCTAAGGGATTGCCCCTAAGCGCTGATAGCGGTGCTTATGCAGCTTCAGCGCCCAAGGGCATTTCCAAAGCTTTTATCCGCAAAGTTAGAGCCAAAGTGTAGGCTGTCCAAAAGTTACTGGAGGACAAGCTATTGAAAGGCAAAGTTTCAAGCTCTAGATGCGAGGGCCTGACACCCGCGTCTCAGCATCAAGGCGCGTCGGTCTGGCACCCGCGTCTCAGCATCAAGGCGCGTCGGCCTGACACCCGCGTCTCAGCATCAAGGCGCGTCGGCCTGACACCCGCGTCTCAGCATCAAGGCGCGTCGGCCTGGCACCCGCGTCTCAGCATCAAGGCGCGTTGGCTCGACACCCGCGTCTCAGCATCAAGGCGCGTTGGCTTGAAACCCACGTCTCAGTTATAACCGCCTTGGTTAAGGGACCAATCACTGCCCACACGTAAGGGAAATCAGCCCCCATCGTGGCATATCTTTAGCAGGCACGTGGGTTAGTTACCGCCCATGTAGCGGGGAAGTTGGCCCTCATTGTGGAGCGTTTTCAGGGGGGCACGTTCACCCCTGAGACCTCTATAAATAGCCTTGTTTGCATCAAAAAAAAGAAAAAAAGGGAGAGAGAGATCAGAGAGAATCAATCGGACGAAGAGAGACAGAGGGCGACACAGAGAGAAAAGAAACAGATCAACTCTTCAGCAAGTTCGCTGCGTACGAGCTAGCCTTCGCCTACCTTCTCTTTTAGAGTTTTGGTAGACGGAGCTGTGTCACTCTTTCTACCGGCCGAAGAGGAGATCCCTGAAGGACGGTCATCTGGTCAACGGAGAACAAGATTCACTCTCCATCGCCACACGAAGAACCCAGCCTTAAACAAAGGGGGAATTCAAGATTCAATATTCTCCCTCCCTTGTAACCGGAAGGAACAGTTCTTGTTGTAATCTTTTTCATTTGATTCAAGGAAAACTTTTACGGCAATTCACTGTCTCCCTCTTTCCCGGGTCATACAAGAGATGGCGACTCCGCTGGGGATTACGTTTGTCACTGAGGAGCAAATAGTGGCGCAAGATGACGTCCACTATAAGGGAAAGATGGTCGAATCGCTCGTTGTCGAGTTCGACCAGGCGAAGTACGAAGAGTTTCTCTCTTCCGGCTCCAAGAGCCCAAAGACCCGTGTCTGCCGCCGGGTCTCGACGGGGAATGGCCTCGAGGCCCAATCCATGGCTTTCTCAAGCTCCCCTGCTGCTTCCTGTGCCAAGCAAGGTACTCGCGCCAACGCCTCTCAGAAGGCCCGCGTGGTCCCAGGCACATCTGCCTTTGCGACCAACCGCGTCGCACAGAACACCCGCGTCAGCGTCTCTCAGGAGACCCGCGTGGTCAAAATCCCTGATGTTCAACATCAGGATGTTGTTGGTCTCTCTCCACCTCCTCGACGCAATTGAAACGCTGAGCGTCGACAGAGGAGACGTGCGCGTCAGCTGCAAGTTGGAACCGTTGGTTGTCCAACTGAGGCTGGACGTGACGTCCAATCTCGCGCCTTGCCCGCGCCGCGTCCAGTATGTGAAGTTCGCGTTTGGCGTCCCAAACGCGAGATTCCTTCAGTTAGGTCCTCCGAGGACCAACTCATCAAACGCCAAGGTGAGACCTCTGCGCCTCGTCAAACGCAAGAGGCACGAGCATAGGCGTGGGGCCCAGCAGCCCATCCTCTCTCAAGTGCCTCTGCCCAGACGCACCAGGCAGCAACGCGAGACTCGCTTTTCATCTCAGTAGAGACGCCAGACGCGCGTTACACAGCCGCGTCGCGAGAACCGCGTCCCTGAAGCCTGCGTCCAGGCTGTGCAGCACATGGATGCCTCCCGTCTTCGACGTTGCGAGGTTGATCTTTTCAATCCCCCTCCCATGGATTTGAGGGATTATCTGACGAAGAAAAGAAGTGCCAATCAGGCCACTTCGTCGTGTTGCTGCCAACGGCTCATCCATATGCTCACTGAGTGCCGTTGCGGGTCAGGCGTGCACCAGCAGTCTTTAGTCAGACAGCTGACCCTGATCCCTCTGTCAGCTAAAAGAAGACGCTCCCACAGAAGGAGAACCTTCTCTGACGTTGAGTACCCGGAGCTCACTGCGAATATGACAAGTAGGAGCAAGGGAAAACAACTTGCAGTCAGCTCAGACGACTCCGAGTCTGACTCTGAACCGGAAGGAGTGTATCGACACACTCGCACCCGGACTGGGGCCATTCCCCCAATTGATTATAATGCCTTAGCCCATGGCATTAATGATTCTCACTCCGCTGTAGCGGAATCAAGGGCTTCGAACTCTTCCGTCGAGAAGGAGACCTCCGCCTACATGACAGGCGCTCCTGAGGAGACAACTAAACGTTTGGAGCAGATCCAGAAGGCACAAATGGATATGATTCTTGCTCAGCAGGAATCTATCAACTCCCTCAAGCAGGCGATTGCACAGCTGCTCGAAGACAGGAGGAGGTCCCCTCCTAAAAAGTCAAAGGGCAAAGCGAAAAAGGGAGAAAGCTCATCTTCCGAACCTTCTGAGGAGACGCGGCGATCTACCTCCGGCTCGTCCAAGTCCTCGTCGCAAGTAAAAGGCGACCAAGACCAGGGAAAGGCTCATGTTAAAAGAATGAGTCAACTGGAGCGACGCCTCGAGGCCCTTGCTAATCGCAAAGACCTCCAAGAAGTAGGAGTGGTCCGGCCCTACCCGGCTGAATGGGACTTGGTTCCGTACCCGCCCAAGTTCAAAACTCCAACTCTTCAAGCCTTTGATGGGAAGGGGTCACCCAACCAGCACATCTACTACTTCAAATCCCAAACCGGGAATGTAGTAGATAATGACGCCATCCTGGCACGCCTGTTCATTGGCACCCTGAAAGGGTTGGCCTTTGAATGGTTTATGAAGCTCCCAGAAGGTTCTATCAAGAACTGGGGCGATTTGGAGAAGCTCTTTTTAACACGCTTCTTCGAGGATGACTCCGAAGTCACAATGCCAACCCTTTTGGCTACCAAACAGCGAAAAGGGGAGTCCGTTAAATCTTTCGTGGAAAGATTTCGGAACATGGCACTCCGGTGTCCAAGCGGTATGACCCAGGCCACCCTGGTGGACACATGCCGCCACAATCTCCAAACCTCGCTCCTTACTCAAATAGGAGTTGCTGAAAGCCGCACCTGGAAGCAATTAGTCCAACAAGGTGAACAGGCTGAGGAGATTATCACCCGCGTCAGAGCGGAGGAAGGTAAGCTTAGGCCGGAAAGGTCGACAAGGCGTGCGCCAGATACATCCCTCCAAACAAAGCGGAAGGATAATTTGGCAACGGAGACCAAATCTCCCGCCAAACCTCAATCAGGCAAGGCGAGTGGCTCTTCGAGCCAACCACGCGCCAACAAGCAATATTCCTTCAAGGAAGAACATGTCGATTCGCTCTTTAAACTACTTAACAAGAGCAACCGACTGAAGCTCCCTGAAGCTCGACGCCCAGAGGAGGTCGGCAAGACCGACAATCCCAACTACTGCATGTATCACAGGATGTTGGGACACCCCACCAAAAGCTGCTACGTCTTCAAGGACATCCTTCAGGCTCTGATTGACGCGGAGGTGTTAAAGCTCCGACCAGAGCAGAAGAAGGTGACGGCTAATGTGACGTCAGTTCTCCAGTTCGGGAGACAACCTCCAACGCCTGCGGGGGTGACTCCTGTTCCGAAAGGAGAGCTGAGAGTGGTCAACACAGACCCTCACCAGCAGCATGAGAAAGGCTTGGTACCCGTCCCTACACCTCAAGGGGAAATCATGTGGGTCCACCCTGACCTTGTCAATGAGCAGCAATGGACTACTGTGACCAACAGGAAATCCAAAGGCAAGGCAAAAGCCTCATCCTGCAATGTAGTGGGTGCCTCCTCTCGAGAAGCGGAGACGGATATCCCTTCACTGACCGACTCAGAGGAGGAAACGATAGTCTTGGCCGCAGAGCCCAACCAACCGATGGCGGGAACCCGTTCAGGACAAGCGTACTTAAAACAGTACGACGAGACGGCGATAGCCCCTCCACAACCAACTGCGGAGCCAGTCAGGCCCTCCACAAAGCCACCTGTGGAGAAGCAGAAAGAGACTCGATTTTCTCGAGCCCTTCAAAAGGGCATCGCGGAAGGATCTACGACACCTTACCGCTTTGATGTCCTGGCTCAGTTGGCCAACATTCCGGCACGCATTACCTTGTATGAACTTCTTAGACTATCAAAGTCGACCAGGGAAGCTCTGCAAGAAGCTCTGGCAAATGCTGAGGTCTTCATGACCCAGGTGCCGGAGGAGGAAGATGTAGAGGATTGCCTCCACACCTCCCAGAATGCCCCCTGCATCACCTTCACGGCAGATGATATGCAGGTGAAAGGGAAGCATGATCGACCCCTGTACTTCACAGGGTATATTGGATCGTCCGAGGTGAACCGCATCCAGGTAGACCCAGGGTCCGCGTTGAGCATCATGCCTCGCCGGGTCATGCAACATCTCGGCATTCCTACCCATCGTTTGAGCCCCACCCAGACGACTATCTATGGGTTCAATGCCAACCAGACCCGTCCGATGGGGAAGATCAAGCTCAGGTGTCAGATTGGAAGTCTCCAGTCGGAAGTGACATGCTACATCATCGACGCCGACACTTCCTACAATCTATTGCTGGGACGACCGTGGATTCACCGCAACTCCATCGTTCCCTCCACTCTCCACCAAGTCATGAAGTACATTGACGGGAGTGAAAATGTGCAGACGTTGATCGCCGAAAGGTATCCGTTCAAAGGGGTCGAGAATTATTTCACCGACTCTTTGCTGTACCAAGATCCGGTGGAGACGGATGAAGTCCCGCGACCAGAGGAACCAGACTCTGGTAACGAAGCTGACACCGAGCCCGAGGAAGATGAGTGCGTGTGGGAGCTGGATCCACCTGTAAAGAGCACTAATAAGCTCGATGTTGATAATACCTCCGCTGATGATGCAGGCGGTTGGTATATTAATGAAGATGTAGATTTTGCGTATTTTTCTGTGTTTGCTTCTGATTCAGTACCATCAGACACTAGCACCGAAATAGACGATGACCCCTGGTCGGCAGTAGATGCTTTGACATCGTTGCATGTACCAGTGAAATCGTCCTTCGAGACATACCAAGACAATGGTAATGCGCAAGAATCTATATTTATGGTTCCAGCAAGACGAAAAGGCCAAAAACCAATTCTTTTTGGGCGAATCTCGTCTGAGCCAATGCCCTGTGAAGACTCGGGAAGTGAGGAGGAGTCCCCTCAGCTCAGTCATTATGAACCAAAAGCGCTCAAAATGATGAAGTGCATGGGGTACGATCTAACCAACAGACCCGGGTTGAACTTCGGCAAAGGAAGGAGGACGCTGCTTCGATCCTTTGTGCCGAAAGGGAAGGCCCCTGATTATTATCATCAGACGCGCCGGGGGTTGGGCTATGTATCAACTCCGGTCCCATCAGCCTCCAATTCTCAAGAATCGTCGAGCAACGATTACTCTTCAGACACATCATCTTGGGAGTCAGATGTCAGTGTCGGCAACATCTTCAGAGAACTTTCAGTGAACATGATTTCAACAAGCCACCTGGAAGACGGAGATGAAGAAATGATCCAATCTGATACAGATCCTTGGATCAAACATTTAAATGCTCTTTGGGATACCCGCTTTGAACAGCGCGAGCCACCCACAGAAGACAAGGTTGTTCAGATCAACCTAGGAGATGAGGCTAATCCTAAGCCCATCTTCATAAGTGGCGGCCTGTCACCATTGGAGAAGAAGGATCTAATATCTCTTGTACAAGAGTATATAGACGTCTTCGCCTGGAATTACGAGGACATGCCTGGACTTAATCCTCAAGTGGCTATGCATCGCCTCAACATCAATCCGGACGCAAAACCTGTCAAACAACAGCAGCGACGGTTCCGTCCAGAGATAATGGAGGCAATTCAATCAGAAGTCAGAAAACTTATTGATTCTGGCTTCATCAGGGAAGAACAACATCCCGACTGGGTAGCCAACATCGTCCCCATCGCCAAGAAGAACGGGAAGATCCGGATCTGCATCGACTTCCGTGATCTAAACGAGGCTTGTCCCAAAGACGAATTCCCATTGCCAATCACAGATGTCATGATTGACAATACTTGTGGATTCGAACGAATGTCCTTCATGGATGGATTCTCAGGATACAATCAAATCAAAATGTATCCTGATGACGAAAAGCATACTTCCTTCAGAACTCCTCTAGGGGTATATTGCTACACCGTCATGCCCTTCGGACTGAAAAACGCAGGGGCAACATACCAAAGGGCCATGAACGCCATTTTCCATCAGCAAATACGCAAGACGGTGGAATGTTATGTTGATGACATCGCGGTAAAAAGCCGCACTAAAGGTGATCACATAGCGGACCTGAAGGTAGTCTTCGACATCATGCGGGCTCATCAATTGAAGATGAATCCCACAAAGTCCTTCCTGGGGGTGGCCAGTGGCAAATTCTTAGGATTTGTTGTAACATCCACCGGAATTCACTTGGACCCGGAAAAGGTTCGCGCTATCCAAGAGATGCAACCCTCGAGAAATCTCAAAGAACTCAGAGGATTGCAAGGACGATTGGCGTACACCGCAGGTTCATCTCAAACCTTTCCAGAAGATGCCAACCTTTCGCTAAGCTGATGAAGAAGGGTGTCTCATTCACTTGGGATAACGCTTGCCAACAAGCGTTCGAGGAAATCAAGCAATACCTCACCCAACCACAAGTCCTTGCAGCTCCAGTAGCCGGAAAGCCGTTTCTGGTGTACGTCCGAGCAATGGATCATTCTTTGGGAGCTCTACTAGCTCAGAATGACGATCAGGAACGTGAGCAAGCAATCTACTATCTGAGTAGAACAATGATCGGAGCCGAACATCGGTATAACCCGATCGAGAAGGAATATTTGGCACTAGTGTTCGCTATCCAGAAAATGCGACACTATTTGGTAGGCCAAACTATAAACGTCATATCAAAAGTCAACCCCCTGAGGTTACTTATGACTAAACCTTCATCGCTAAATGGCCGACTGGCAAAATGGGCCATATTGCTCTCCCAATATGAGATGCGCTTTTTACCACAAAAGGCCATTAAGGAACAAGCAGTCGCGGATTTTCTAGCTGAGCAACCAGAGCCGAGGGCAGCCAAAGTCTACGAGGATCTCCCAGATGAGGTTGCTGAAGTCTGCCTGACTCAGACATCGTTCGAAAGTCAAGTATGGCAACTTTTCTTCGACGGTGCATCAAGAACAAGCCCGAGGGGACACTTAGTAGCAGGGGTAGTACTTGTATCCCCACAAAATTATATCATTCCCCGAGCTGTCTCATTAACTGAGCCCTGTTCTAACAATGTGGCGGAGTACAACGCTCTTTTGATTGGGATGCAATTCGCCGACGAGATTGGCGTTAAAAATCTCGAGGCATACGGCGACTCCAAGCTCATCGTCAGCCAAGTTCGCGGGGAGTACGAAGTCAGACATGAAGACTTAGTACCCTATTACAACGCGACTATCCGCATGGCCGAGGGGTTTACAAGCTTCTACATCGACCATGTACCGCGCAAGCAAAATGCGCACGCAGATGCACTCGCATCCCTGGCTGCCTCCTTAGCTCTTCCAGCTGGAGCAATGGAGAAGATATTCGTCCACAGCCACGACCTGTATTGCCCGAGAAATGCTCTCGAGGACTATCAGGAGTCAACGGGAAGTCGTCACCGCGAAGAAGCCCTTGAAGCATCAACCGGTCCAGGGCTTAAAGACTGGCGATTCCCCTATATCGACTACGTCTTATACAACATCCTGCCTGAAGACACCAAAGAGGCGGCTGCCATTCGAAGGAAAGCCCCCAAATTCTATTATAATGCGATTACGCGAACATTGTATCGTCGGTCGCATGACGGGATCTTGCTCCGATGCCTCTCACCAAAGGAGGCTCAAGAGGTATTGAAAGAAGCCCACGACGGCATGTGTGGAGCCCATCAACCTGGCCCAAAACTGGCACATCGACTCCAAAGATTGGGTTACTACTGGCCCAAGATGATTGCCGATGCTGTCACTTATGCCAAGAGATGTCACGCCTGCCAAGTGCACGGCGATTTCATCCATCAAGCACCAGGGTACCTCCACTCTACGGCCTCTACCTGGCCATTTGAAGTGTGGGGCATGGACGTGGTTGGTCCTATCAGCCCACCATCATCAAAAGGACATCGATTCATTTTGGTAATAACCGATTATTTCTCCAAATGGGCCGAAGCCATCCCTTTGAAGGAGGTCAAATCGTCGAACGTGATCAAATTCGTGAAACACCATGTTATTTACCGTTTCGGCGTACCTCGGCGAATTGTCCACGACAATGGGCCTCAGTTCATCAGCCAGGCTTTCCAGAGATTCTGCGCTAAGTTCAGAATCCAGAGTGTGTCCTCAACGGCATACTACCCCGCCGCTAATGGCCTCGCAGAAGCTTTCAACAAGACTATTGGCAAGCTTCTCAAGAAGTTCGTCTCGAAAAGTCAACGAGACTGGGACGACAAGTTGGGTGAATGCTTATGGGCTTACCGCACAACTGTGCGAACCCCAACTAAAGCTACGCCATTTTCTTTGGTCTATGGGTGTGAAGCCGTACTCCCACTAGAGATCCAAATTCCATCTCTACGCGTCGCCTTGACAGCGGAGATGACAACAGAGGAGAAGCATCGACAGCGACTCCAAGAACTGGAGGCCTTAGATGATAAGCGTCTGCAGGCCCAACAGCAAATCGAGCTCTACCAAGCTCGAATTATCAGAGCCTTCAACAAGAAAGTTAAAGTGCGAACTTTCAAGAAAGGCGATCTTGTCTTAGCCGTCAGAAGACCCATGGTAATGACGCACAAGACAAAAGGAAAATTCCAACCCAAATGGGAAGGACCATTTGTAGTAGAGTCAGTCTACTCAAATGGGTCATATCGCCTCATAACTCCGAATGGCGATACACTTATGATGCCGATCAATGGCAGGTTCCTGAAGAAGTACTATCCTTAGATGGTATTCTTCCGCTGATCAAGTTAAAAATACACCTCTGATCAAAACAAGAAGAGCTTCTTCATTAATATCCGACGCCCCCGATGGCTAAGGATAGAAGAAAATGTTGGCTTTTAAGTCCAATATAAGTCTTCGACAACTCATCATGCTGAGGGGAATAGCATGGCTAGCCCAACTCAAACGGTAGTTGGTAAAGGCACCTCAAATCCGTTGATAGCTGAGGGTTTGCTAAAAATCCTAAAGTGGACTTGGCTCCACTCTTTCCTCCAAAATCCCCTACCAATTCTCATCCACAGAATGGTAGGTCTACAAAATACAACCATTACTAAGTTAACATTATACCTCTGGTAATGAAAACTTTTCAATATTCCTTGTCGAGTACAAATTTTGTTTGTCAACTCTACACGGAGTATCAAATTTTCAAATCCGCCAAGTTAATACTACACCTCTGGCACTTCAAAATTTTCACTTGTCAATTTTCATCAATAGAATGACAGGTCCTCAAATTACTCTTACCACGAGTCAATCTTTGTCAAGTTAATATCACACCTCTGACAAGTTACTGTTAAAGTTTAACACCACACTTCTAAACTGTAATCAAGTTTCTGCCAGGTTTAATATTACACCTCTGACTGTCACTTTTCTTCAGACTTCCACATCGAAGCTGAAATGGATGATGCTAAGTTAACACCACACCTCTAGCATCCAAGTCATTGCTAAAGTTCAACAATACACCTATGGCCATGACTTTCCCTCGGACTTCCTTATGCAAGCCGAGATGACCAATACTAAGTTCAACATTACACCTCTAGCATTACCCTCACTGTCAAGTTAAACATTACACCTATGACAGTGACACTTCTGAGTTAAGTTAATATCACACCTCTGACTCACATCCTTGTCAAGTTAACATTACACTTCTGACAAGACCACTTCCAACCCGTTAAGTTAATATCACACCTCTGACGGTAACAAACTTTCCTAGATTCCCCACGAGTCTAGTCCCACTTGTTATTCTCTTCAACAGAATAACAAGTCTACCTAAAAATATTGTTAGGTTAATACTACACCATCAACGGTGTTTCCATCAAATCCCCAGTTGAGCTCAATCAAGTTAATCCCAAACACTTGATAAAAGTTCACCCTCCCTGGGGGTACCAATTCTACTTGTCACTTTCTCTTATAAAGTGGCGGGTCCATCAAAAATTTCACCTCTGTTAAGTTAATATTACACCTCTGACAGTATCATGAGAGTTCCTGAAATAGGATCTTTTCTCCACAAAATTTGACTTGTTAAAATTTTCATTTTGATAAGCCAAAGATTCTTTGCTTCTATGCGTCTGACCAAAAAGAGACAAAAAAGAGTTCAAGACAATAGAAGGGACAAAAAGAAAAGTGTCACTTTTGTTTATATCCAGGCATATGAAAGTGATACAAAAATGCTCTCTTATACAATAAGATTGAGTGTTACAGTCAAAACGCTCTCTTACAATAAGATGGAGTGTTACAATTGAGGAGTACAAAGAAATCTCTCTCCCTCTCAGAGGTTCCACTCACTCCTTAAAGCCGCGTCTGATTCCAAGTGCGCGATGTTTTGTGGCTACAATAGAAGCTGGTTACACCACGATGCATGATGTAAACATCGAAAGAGCCCTAGCTGACTAAGCTAAGAGCAATGGTGTTCTTGAGGTCGGTGGAAGCAGAAAGTCCGGCAACCCTTCGTTTATGAACATCTCTTCCCCCAGCAGACCATCCAGCAGACATGAGGAGTCCTTGATGTTACTTCTGGGGTGGGAGAGGAAGAGGATCCTACCTGCCGCCGTGTCCACCGTAACCTCCTCGCCGCCATACTTACCCTGACCATCTCTTGCCAGCAGGCATGATTGGTGCAGTGGATCTGAAGAGACCTTGGCGAGAGTCGATTCCTCATCAGGGACATAATATATTCCCTTGTGGACGACGAGGACCATAATATATTCCCTTGTGGACGAACATCGAACAAGTTCGCCGTCCGATACATTCTCCCACGGACTTAGCGAACATGAAGAAGGATGACTAAGCCTACCTGCAAAAAAGCAAACAGGGAATCAGACAATTCAGAGCTTAGTACACTTCAACAGAAGAAAAACTAAGTCACAGACGCGGCTATTGTCAAAGACTGCAGACGCGGGAATCATCCGCGCAACAAAATTGTCAAAGACTGCAGACGCGGGAATGATCCGCGCAGCAAACCAAATCCCCGCGGTGACTGCAGACGCACACACAGGATTCAAACGCAGTCTAAGATTTGCATCTGCGAAACACGATAAGACTCAGACGCCGAAAACTGCCATCTCTCTGTTGGAGGAACAGGAGTTGCAAGATTCGGGTCTGAAGCCTTCAACCCGAGTTGAAATTCATCCAAGTCAGTGGCCTTAAAACGCGAGCTTCATGAGTAAAGCCGCGGCCAAGCACCAAAGACTTCTATATTCGCGTCCAAGGAAGTTTAAGTCGGCGGCGCAAATTCCAGAAGGAATGCACCAACCACAACTTCACAAGAAGGTCCAGATGATATCTCTTTAAGGGGCGTACTGAAATTCAAACTTGGTTGGATCTAAAATGTCATGGTAAGTGGGCATGGCATACCCGCAGAAGCCTCTGTTAAGAGTTGAACTATCTGCATTGAGACGCGGACGTAAAAAGTGCTCAAAGAGACGCTTCCAGCCATTGAAATCACTTGACAGTGATAATCTATTGAAGAGACCAAACAGAAGCATGAAAGCTCTGGGTCATCTTCATCCACAGAGGCACCTTCGTCCATGGAGGCAAACCCCTGATAGGGTCCTTGAAGGGAGAAGGCAGAGTCCCTCAGAGTACTCGTTCTCAAACAGAGCACGGTCTAAGCAGCCGCTGTTAAAGAGAGGGGGTGAGTCATATTTATAGGCAACTCCTGATAATGGTCATTAATGGTTCATTAATTAAAACCGCCGGCCTTAATGACCGCACGACCGTCAAAGCCCAATGGGAGGCTGACGCGTGGAATGTCGCTTCGGGAAGCATCGCAGGCGCTGATCTCAAACCGTCAGCGCCGGTTTTGCATTAAAGGGCATTAACGCCCAAGCCCAATGGAAAACCGACGCGTGGACATCTGCTTCGGGAAACAACGGATGACCCGGTTTTCCAATCGTCAGCGAAGACTTGACGGTCAAAGATCTCTGAGAATCTTTAAGTCAGGCTGCATTAAACGCAGATAGGGATGCCGCGTCCGGCTGCATTGAACGAAGATGGGAAAGCCGCGTCCAAGAATCTGCGTCACCTTTCTCAAATTGGAAGGCGTTCACCTGCGTTTTAAAGGAGCGTCCACATGACTCAAAGTCGCGTCCCTTCAGCAAACGGGGCCCTTTCTAAGGGAAAACACTTAGTCCATTCTGAGATTAGTGGAAAATACGCAAGGCTGCGTCCCTCGCATCCGCTCAAGTCGCGTCTTCATTGACAGGACAAATTCGCGTTACTCAAAGCCGCGTTTGTCCCCACGGATCAATGCCGCGTCTCAAAGGACTTAGTTCTATCTGAGTTCTTATGAACTGATGACCGCGTCCCCCTATGGATTGACGCTGCGTCTCATCAAAAAAGACTTAGTTCTATCTGAGTTCTTATGAATTGATGACCGCGTCTCCCTATGGATTGACGCTGCGTCTCAGTAAAGTCTAAGTTCCTATGGAATGATGACCGCGTCTCACCCTGTGATTGACGCTGCGTCTCATCAAAAGGACTTAGTCCTATCTAAGCTCCTATGGACGGATGACCGCGTCTCACTCTATGGATCAATGCCGCGTCTCAGCAAGCTCGACGCCGCGTCTCATTGAAAGAACTTGGTCTTACCTAAGTTCAGTATTCACAGCCAGTGATCAGGGAGTTGAATTCATCCACAGCTAAACAAAGAAGATGGAACAAAAACTTCAAAAACTTTTATTATATCGAAAATAGTAAAAGTGGATACAAACACTCTAATAGAGTGTCCTCTTCTTTACAAAAAAAAAGGAAAGAAGGGGAAAAGGCTAAAAGTCTTGATCCGGCAAAGAACGGATACGCTCCCTGAGACGATGCATCTCGTGCTGACGTGCCTTCTCAGCCTCCATCATGGCTTGGACCCGCAGCTCCTCTTCAGATAAAAAGGGTTTTGCAGCCAGCTGTGCTCGCAGAGATTCCAACCTGGAGGAATGAATGGTCTGGCTTTCTTCAGCTCGTGCTTTCGCAGCTTGTTGCTCCTCCAGCCTCTTCCGGACGGTGGCAAGCGTCCTCTCATTATCCGCGATCATGGCTTCCGCCTTAGCGATAGCAGACCGAGCATTGGTAATGGCGAGCTCTGCGTTTTGCCGGATGAACTCGGATTCCATTGAATCGTCAGCCAGTTTCTGACATTCAGCTTGGGAACGCTCGAGATTGCGGACCTCTTCAGCAACTTGTGCTTCCACCTCCTGTCGCTCTTGTTCCTGGGTGGCTAGGAGCCTAGTCAAGATGACTTGGGCTTCTTGAGAAGAACTAGCATTGTCCAAAGACTTCAGCTCTTTCAGGTCACTTCCCAGTCGCTCCACCAACAGCATACACAACTTGGCAAGCAAGGAGCCTCCGGTTAATTCGATGTTACCGGCCATGTTTCCGAGAAACGTCCGGGCAAAGTCAAAAGAGCTACGCCCAGACAGGATAAAATCGATGCACGATCGCATCGCGTCAAGGAACTGCTGCACCGTTTTGCGTGTCAGAAAATCCATGGTGTCATCACTCGAGGTACTCCCCGACCCCCTTTCTATCATGAAGAAAGGGGTGCAAGCCGGCTCTTTTTGCGCGAGAGTCGTGCTGGCCACTGGCACTTCCGGAAGTGTTATCGCTGCAGGAGCCTCCACAGCTAATGATGGAGCAGTAAGCGCAACATCTGGAAGGTCCAGAGATGTTGAATCCTTGGGCGAGCCCAGCGGAGTGGAAGTCTCCCTGGCTTCAATAGTAACCTCTTCACCCTGCAGAGTGGATTCTTCCCCAGCCTTAGGAGTTGCCTCCTCTTCCGGCAAAATTGAAGGCTCCCCAATTTCAGTAGTTGCCCTCTCTGGAATTATCTCGGCAACTGAAGCCTTGACTCCTTCGGACTGGGTCAGCTCTTTTACCGTCTCCTCGATATGCGAGGAGATCACAGCTTCAATGTCCCCGGCTGACCCTGCAGCATAAAAGAAGAATGTTAAAACATCATCTTCAAAATGAAAAGGGAAATTAGGTCAAAAGGTGAAAAGAGTACCTTCAGTGGGAGTAATCACCAGCTGTGATACCGTTGATGGCTCACCCCCGTATATTTCTTCCTCTGAGATGTGGGAGAACTTACTCGGATCAGGAAGAGCGGGTTCATCACCGTAGTCGACCTCGTCTTCAAACTCGCTCTCCCCTGAGAGTGAGGAAGATGATAGCGCCCCGCACGAGACTTCTGCAGCCGGAGCCTTGCCACCAATTACCCCAGTTGTAGGGCTGGGGTCAACTGCCCGAGGACTGGAGATGAAGACACAAGGCGACCCAGGTTGCTGTGCCTCATCTCTCCCTTCATGAGCAAGTAAAAACCTGGGTTGAACTGAAATCCCCGGAATATCGACATCTCCTCCACTCATGATGTCGGCCTCTAGCTGCTCATCCTCGTCAGCGGTGGTGGCTCTGTCAACGAGCTCCCCTTCCCCCGCAGACCTACGGTCTCTGCTGCTCGACCTAGGGGCACGGACTAAAGGAGCATCCTCTTCAGCTATATCTTCTTCTCTCGGTACCTCAACGACTGCAGGGATGTCTTCGGATCGGGAGACTTCGGTTGTCAAGTCTCTCCGAACCTTCTTGGGAGTAGGTTCAGCAGTTGAAGCAGAGCGTTGACGACGCTTGCTTACCACCTGTCGAGTCTTTGTTGCTCGTGGCTCCGCCCTTGCTGCTTGCGGCTCCTCCCTTGTTGGTCGCGGCTCCGTCCTTACTGCTCGTGGCTCCCTTCCCGATCTTCTCCCGACCTCCTTCTGGGCCTTCAGGTACTGTTCGATGAGTCTCGAGGGTTTACCAGACTCTGACCTTGCCTCGAGATTTGCATTGATGCTCTCAATACATGAAGACCCCGGAGCAAAGTCCGGTGACTGGTTAACCTGAGAATACCAGGTGCAGAAGCTGAAGCTCATGCGGCATTTGGACCCCTCGATAGGTAGACAGAAAGTTGCTCCCGTCCCTCCGGCCACACTGTAGTACCAAGCCCGAGCACCTTCGAACAAGTTCCCTTCGAAGGCGAGTCGAGCATTGGGATTCCCGACGTAGAGTTGATCGTAGTCGAACTGTCGAGCAAAACGATTCAGCATGTACGGCTCGATAGTGCATGAAGTCCCTTGCCGGAAAAAACACATATCCGGGCCGAATATTGATCAACCACCAGAAGACTCCCGCGGACAACCTCGTGAAGCCATCTGGGCCCGCGGAATCAGTAAATAGATCCCCGAAAGATGCACCAGAGATCTCGGGGAAGCAGCGATTGAGCTGGTAATTCGCAGAATCTGAAAGTCGCTTCCGGACGTAATATATATAAAGATCACGCCAGCTCGAATCCTCCAACCGCTGTACAAAAGGGACGGAACTCTCCCTCCAACGCACCGCCGTCATCAGAGAAGGGCAGTGCATCACGTACCAAGCCAGGAGGTACGTATAAGGCAGCTCGATCCGAGGGTTGGGGCGCTTCACCGTCAAATTCCCCTCTGAGTCAACATACGGCTTGCCATGGGAGTCAACAGTTTTAGGCGCCTTGCAGAAACTCTTGGTTAGCGCCCGCAACCCGCTCTGAATGCCAGCCGCCACGGCCGGGAGAAGGGCTATAGGGTTGCCATGAGCCAGGAGCACCGCCGGGTACACCACGTCAGCAACAATAACTTCATGTGGCAGCGTGGGCACCACACAACGCTTCAGCCACAGCATCAAGAAGCCTGCCAACAATGCCCTGTCGGAGATAGGGGTCCGGGCTTGATGGTGGAAGCTTTCGAAAACCAGGTCAGGGTCGAAACCGTCCTCGTTCGAAACCGTGGTGTAGAAGCCTTCAGGAGCCTGGGTGATCCTGTCTTCAATTTCCTCGTCGGAGCTGGGAGCCAGTCGGGTTATCGGATGGTCTTTCTTGTTGACACCGTTAAACAAGTAGCTGGCCCAAGACAGTTGCTTGACTCCCTGCGACCTCCAGGCGGTTAACTGACCGCAAATGTGGAAGTGACACATCACTTCCCAGTAAGTCTCGTACACCCGAGGAAACTCTTTCTTCAAGAGGTGGAGCTCCTCAGTGGTCGGGACATATTCCTCATAGGGAATGTCCCCTGTTGCCAGCCCCGAGACCTCATGTAGCTCGTGCACTGCAAGGCCCATCTCTCTGACCGGGGTAAAGAATGTCCCCGTCAGAGGGTTGTAGCGCTCCAGGATCCCGAAAAAGTTATGAAAGCCTGGTGGGACACCCCACTGTACGGCCCTGACCGCTGGGTACAGTCCCACACGCTTTATCAGATCCCCAAGATCGGTGAGGACGAAACCCACCATCCTGCCCCACCAGTAGTTCTCCGTGGAATGGACCCACCCGGGCGGACGGAAACCGACCGGATAATCACCCTCCGCTTCCATGAACGAGTTGAGGAAGGTGGTGCCAAGTTGTGGTATCTCTCCAACCGGAACCTCAGACTTGCGCGACCCAGGGAAAAGGCCGAGAACCGACCTGTCATGGCTATCATGACGGTGTACTTTATGGGAACCCAAATCACCGAGAGTAATCTCAGGGACATATCGAGAAAGGTCCCATTCCATCTTCCGAGGGACGGACATGTGCTGGAAGTAGGACAGCGGGAACATCCTCTCCATGTCCGGAAGAAAGAATCTTCCACCCTTTATCTGACGGAGCCATTTATAAGTTCCGTCATACACATGATAGCCGCCATCGTTGATACGATCTCCGAAGAAGAAGACAGGCTTCTCCAGCTTGACGTGAGCATCTGTTGTGAATGCTGCATTGGTCATAAGTACCCGAAGAGTTCTCATGTCAACATTAGAGAGCCTCTTCGTGCGATCCTGCGACTGGTCAGCAGTCACAGGGACAGTCCTTCGTAGCACAAAGATCGAGTCCCGATCAGCGCCACCCACATGTCCAAAGTGGCGTGTCTTGGCGAGTGAGGCAGAAGGATGGGGCACTGCAAAAGAAAAGGACACTTAGTTAGATACTTTATAAGAATGCTAAGTGTTCATAACCCAGACGCAGAAGAGATACTGGACGCAGGAATTATCAAATCCGCGTCCAGACCTGCAAAACCGCGTCCAGACGCAGAAGAGATACTGGACGCAGGAATTATCAAATCCGCGTCCAGACCCGCAAAACCGCGTCCAAACGCAGAAGAGATACTGGACGCAGGAATTATCAAACCCGCGTCCAGACCTGCAGGATCCGCGTCTCCACCACCAGAAGGTCATGGAATGTCCTTGATGTCACTTCTGGAGTGCGAAAAAAAGGGAGTTATCCACCTTAACCCTTCCATCACCACAACCGCCAGAAGTTAAGGAGGGTAATTCCCTTCCTTTCACACCCCCAGATTTCTAAGTGTTTGGACTCAAGTGCCAGATTCATCAAAATCGGTAGCTGATGAAACAGAACGCAAGGATCAAATCCGCGTTCTGCAAACCAAGACCGCGTCTGAACCCTTCACAATTAGAAATATTCTAAGTGAAGAATCCAAAATACAGGACCCAATGGCGCGAGGGTCCAAACCCGCGCCTCGGTTATCAACTCAAAGACTGCGTCTGAGACCGCGTCTGAGAATCAAACACGAGTTATATTTTGTGCTAAGGATCTTAGGGTTCTATGAGCTCCCGTTAATGGCGAAATCCACGCCCAAAAGGCATTATACCTGAGAAATCCACATCCTGCGCAGAGGAAGCGCCCCTCTGGACCTCGGCGGCAGTCGCCCGTGAAGAAGAGGCGGTTGGCTTGGTCTTGGGTGCCATTTTTAATTCCAAAAAAAAGGAGATGAACAGTTCAAAAATCCAATAATGGAGATGAACAGTTCAACAGAGGAAGAAGAGAACTCTCTTGAGCAAGTGCGTTCAGAGAAGAAAAGAGGTCTCTCTGACTGTTGCCTTTTATAGGCACAAGGATTCGCAAAGATACGCGGCGTGTGACCCGATAAAAGCTGCAGCGAATCATCGCATGACGCGTGGAACAAATCATCGCGAAGATCATGCGTCACGACTCCGCAGCGAGTCGTCATTTGACACGTGGAGCGGTTCAGTTAATGAACCGAGAAGTCCGCGCGCCAAAAGATGAAATCCTGCCGGTTCCCCAGGCCAGCTGGCGGCGTGATCATCACACGGCACAGATTCGCACCCAAGGGACGCACCTCTTAGATGGACATGCCCCGTCAGCATCTCCATAAATGCATTCGGAAGGTCGCGTCTCTCTACAAAGTCCGCGTCCGACCCAGCGGGCCCAACATCGCGTCTGCCTCATGGAAGATCGGGCGCGTTTCCATTGCCAAAAGACGCACCCTACAGAAATCGCGTCTTTAAAGCAATACCATCTCGGCTTTTTTGAAAAGAACCTGCGTTCGGCCTCCTGCTTCTGCAAAATCAGTTCAACAGTACACTGACGCAAGCAGACGACCAATCACTCCTGGCTTAAATCACACCCGTGACAGACTAAAAGCAATCGGGGAGGTTTAGACTGTGCATCTAGACACTCGACATGATCAACTCTGGTGGCTTCAAAGAGTTCAAACAGTACACTCACGAAGACTAACTCCAGATAAGATCGAACCCGGAGCACTAACAGTCTAGTCATGAAAGCAAATATGGCTAAAATCCAAAGTATTTCGAAATCCGTCCCAGTTAACTGCGGAATATCGAAAACTTCGGAGGGGTTCTGTAGGCTGTCCAAAAGTTACCGGAGGACAAGCTATTGAAAAGCAAAGTTTCAAGCTCAAGACGCGAGGGCCTGACACCCGCGTCTCAGCATCAAGGCGCGTCGGTCTGACACCCGCGTCTCAGCATCAAGGCGCGTCGGCCTGACACCCGCGTCTCAGCATCAAGGCGCGTCGGCCTGACACCCGCGTCTCAGCATCAAGGCGCGTCGGTCTGGCACCCGCGTCTCAGCATCAAGGCGCGTTGGCTCGACACCCGCGTCTCAGCATCAAGGCGCGTTGGCTTGAAACCCGCGTCTCAGTTATAACCGCCTTGGTTAAGGGACCAATCACTGCCCACACGTAAGGGAAATCAGCCTCCATCGTGGCATGTCTTTAGCAGGCACGTGGGTTAGTTACCGCCCATGTAGCGGGGAAGTTGGCCCTCATTGTGGAGCGTTTTCAGGGGGGCACGTTCACCCCTGAGACCTCTATAAATAGCCTTGTTTGCATCAAAAAAAAGAAAAAAAGGGGGAGAGAGATCAGAGAGAATCAATCGGACGAAGAGAGACAGAGGGCGACACAGAGAGAAAAGAAGCAGATTAACTCTTCAGCAAGTTCGCTGCGTACGAGCTAGCCTTCGCCTACCTTCTCTTTTAGAGTTTTGGTAGACGGAGCTGTGTCACTCTTTCTACCGGCCGAAGAGGAGATCCCTGAAGGACGGTCATCTGGTCAACGGAGAACAAGATTCACTCTCCATCGCCACACGAAGAACCCAGCCTTAAACAAAGGGGGAATTCAAGATTCAATATTCTCCCTCCCTTGTAACCGGAAGGAACAGTTCTTGTTGTAATCTTTTTCATTTGATTCAAGAAAAACTTTTACGGCAATTCACTGTCTCCCTCTTTCCCGGGTCATACACAAAGCACTATCCAAGCCTAATCACCTTCGCAGCAACATAGCGGATAAAGCACCACAGTGTGCTTCGCTCCCCAGCTCATCAAGCGCTAAGCTCGCCCTTCGTAGCGGAGCTAAGGGATCATCCCTAAGTGTTGACAACGGTGCTTATGCAGCTTCAGCACCCAAGGACATTCCCAAAGTTCTTAGCCGCGAAGCTAGAGCTAAAGCACTATTTAGTGCTAATTGCCTTTGTGGTGATGAAAAGAACAGGACGTCATTCTATGTGCAATCCAACAGAACCTCTGCGCTGGATCGTTTAGGCCCAACTGGGTCTGACTTGTGGAAATTCTTGACAAGCAAACGGGAGTCAGAATCTTTTCAAACTTATCTCTCCGGTTGTCAACAAGTGGGATGTCAGTTGGTAACAGTCCACTCAGTCCATTACTAGTTAAGACCAATCCCCGCCACTCCTCCAGACCGACGATCAGTTTTCGATCGACTATCGGCACAAACTCTGATAAAACATCGTAAAAGGGGCGTATCGCGATATCTGCCCTCTACATCCGTTAACATGATCGGAAGAGGACGAGAGCTGCGTAGGGGCAGACGAGCTTCGCATGACACTCCCTATAGTTCCCCAGATCTGGATTATAGCCTAGGCCTCGGAGAAGTCTTGGTACACAAAGAAGGCTTTTTTCGAAACACCAGATCTAGGGTCGTAATACCCTACAGTTATGAGCAGCCATCCACCTCAACTATAGTAATCTCACTATAATCCTATTGAGAAAGAATGCTTAGCTCTTGTCTTTGCCGTTCAGAAGGCACGACATTACTTGGTCGGCCAAGCCATATATGTTATTTTCAGAGTGAATCCTTTGCGTCTCCTCATGACGAAACCAAGATCAATGAATTCAAGGCTAGCTAAGTGGGTGCTTCTTTTGTCTCAGTACGACATGCTCTTTGTCCCTCAAAAGGCGGTTAAAGGCCAAGCACTTGCAGAGTTCTTAGCTGCTCATCCAGTTCCGGAATACTCAAAACTTCATGAAGACATTCCAGATGAAGTCTTTAAATCTAATATAACTTCAGAAGACGATGTATGACAGATGTTCTTCGATGAAGCATCACGAATAGGCCCTAAAGGTAGGATCATTGCCGGCGTGGGGGTTGTGTTTATCTCTCCATATAATCACGTCCTTCCTAGAGCATTTTCTCTGACGGAATCATGCTCCAACAATGTAGCAGAACATAATGCTCTATTCATTGGTCTTCAGATCGCCCACGAAATGGGGGTATGCTACCTTGAAGCTTACGGCGATTCAAAACTGATTTTCAATCAGGTTAAAGGCGAATATGAGGTCCGTCATGAGGATTTGGTGCCTTATTATCACACAGTCATCAATTTGCCAATCTGTTTGATGGCTTTTACATCTGGCACGTATCTCGATCTCAGAATACTAAGGCGGATGCTCTTGCTGCATTAGCAACAACGCTAGCCTTGCTAGTCGACACTGAGTATCACCTTACAGTGACGACTCGACACCTTGTCTGCTCTAAATATATGTTAAGAACCAGAGAGGTTTATAATATCTCGACGGATCTTGAGCCGAGAGATTGACGATTTCCTTTCATCGACTATGCTCTACACGGTCTGCTGCCAGACAATCCTAAAGAAGCAGCATCTATCAGACGAAGGTCTCTCCATTTTTACTATGATCCGACTCTGAAGACACTTTACCGTCGTTCATATGATGGCGTCCTCCTCCGTTGCCTTTCTAATTCAGAGGCGCAGGAAGTGCTTAAAGAAGCATACGACGACATATGCGAAGCTCATCAGCCAGATCCAAAACTTAAAGATCGATTGCACAGGTTTGGATATTATTAGCCAACCATGATAGTCGACGCCATCCAATATGCACGAAGGTGTAAAGCATGCTAAATTCATGCAGACTTCATGCACCAGCCTCCGGAGTTACTCCACCCAACTGTTGCTTCATGGCCATTTGAAGCATGGGGAATTGATGTCGTAGGGCCAATCAGCCCCTCTTCGATAAAAGGGCACAGGTTTATCCTGGCGATTACCGATTACTTTTCAAAGTGGGCAGAAGTCATACCACTTGTTGAAGTCAAAACTTCCAACGTGGTTAATTTCATCAAACACCATGTCATTCATCGATTCGGTGTTCCTAGGCGGATCATCCATGATAACGGTCCCCAATTTGCAAGCCATGTATTCTATCGGTTCTGCGATAAATACCAAATTCAGAATGTGGCTTCAACTGCTTATAATCCCACCGCTAATGGTTTGATGGAAGCATTCAACAAGACAATCATTAAGTTACTCAAAAAGTTCATCTCCTTGAATAAACGACATTGGAATGAGAAGCTTAATGAATGTCTTTAGGCCTACCGAACCACGGTTCGGACCCCGACAGGCAATACGCCTTTTTCTCTGGTATACAGGTGTGAAGCAGTCATACGTTAGAAATCCAGATGCCGTCATTGCGAGTCGCTTTAATGACTAAGATCATATCAGAGGACAATGATCGGTTGCGTCTTCAAGAGCTCGAAGCCCTAGATGAGAAGCGGTTACAAGCTCAGCAACATATTGAGTTGTATCAAGCTCAGATCTCAAAAGCCTTCAATAAGAAGGTCAAACAAAGAGTCTTCGAGAAAGGAGATTTGGTTTTAGCCATCAGACGACCAATGATCATGATGCACAAAACCAAAGGTAAATTTCAGCCTAAATGGGAGGGACCGTTTGTAATAGAAACAGTCTATTCAAACGGAGCATATCGCCTTATGACTTTAGATGGTGATTTACTCATGATGCCGATCAATGGCAAGTTCTTAAAAAGTATTATCCTAATTAAGGATCCTTCTCATGATCAAGTTAACATTACACCTCTGATCAAGACCTTCAAATCCAAGATACGCAGAAGGAGCGCCCCTCTCTTCCTCCAAACGAGATCATACAACCATGAATCAGTAGGAAGCTGATCATACACTGGTTGTCTCTAAGAAGAATCAAGGTTACACATGTACTAACCAAATGATCCAACACCTTTAATGGTTAAGGATAGAGGAAAATGTTAGCCTTTAAGCCCAACATAAGTCCTCGACAACTCATCATGCTGAGGGGAATAGTATGGCTAGGCCGACTTAAATGGTAGTTGGTAAAGGCATATCAAACCCATTGACAGCTGAGGATTTGCTAAAAATCCTAAGAGACCTGTTCCCATTTGATTCCCTCTCCAAAATCACTTACCAATTCTCATCCATGGAATGGTAAGACCACATATAAAGATCTTTTCATCCATTTCGCTGTTAAGTTAACATTAAACCTATGACAGTGATCTCTTCGTTTCTCTCAATAAGAATGAGACCTTTTCTTGCTATGTTTAACGCTACACCTCTGGCATCCATTTCGCTGTTAAGTTAACATTAAACCTATGACAGTGATCTCCTTATTTTTCTCAATAAGAACGAGACCTTTTCATGCTATGTTTAACACTACACCTCTGGCATCCATTTCACTGTTAAGTTAATATTAAACCTATGACAGTGATCTCCTCGTTTTTCTCAGTGAGAACGAGACCTTTTCGTGCTATGTTTAACACTACAGCTCTGGCATCCATTTTGCTGTTAAGTTAACATTAAACCTATGAAAGTGATCTCCTCGTTTTTCTCAGTGAGAACGAGACCTTTCCATGCTATGTTTAACACTACACCTCTGGCATCCATTTCGATGTTAAGTTAACATTAAACCTATGACAGTGATCTCCTCATTTTTCTTAGTGAGAACGAGACCTTTTCATGATATGTTTAACACTACACCTCAGACATCCATTTCGCTGTTAAGTTAACATTAAACCTATGACAGTGATATTTTATGAGATTCATTTCCTAGCTCCCCAGCAAGTTTCTGAGTCCCACTCAGTTTTTAGTGGATTTTTGGATTGTTACGTTAACAATATACCTCTGACAATTTCTTCCAAGTCCCAACAAAATTTTGAGCTTGGCGGCTTCTCAATCGGTTACGTCATTGCGACCTCTGAACCGGCAGATAGCCAAGTCTCGTCTTTCAGTCCGGTAAGGACTATTTCTTTGTCATTATACGATAAATTTTGAACTTGGTGGCTTCTCAATCGGTTACGTCATTGCGACCTCTGAACCGGCAGATAGCCAAGTCTCATCTTTCAGTCCGGTAAGGACTATTTCTTTGTTATTATACGATAAATTTTAAGCTTGGTGGCTTCTCAATCGGTTACGTCATTGCGACCTCTGAACCGACAGATAGCCAAGTCTCGTCTTTCAGTCCGGCAAGGACTATTTCTTTGTCATTATACGATAAAATTTTGAGCTTAGTGGCTTCTCAATCGGTTACGTCATTGCGACCTCTGAACCGGCAGATAGCCAAGTCTCGTCTTTCAGTCCGGTAAGGACTATTTCTTTATCATCATACGATAAAATTTTGAGCTTGGCAGCTTCTCAATCGGTTACATCATTGCGACCTCTGAACCGGCAGATAGCCAAGTCTCGTCTTTCAGTCCGGTAAGGACTATTTCTTTGTCATTATATGACAAAATTTTGAGCTTGGTGGCTTCTCAATCGGTTATGTCATTGCGACCTCTGAACCGGCAGATAGCCAAGTCTCATCTTTCAGTCCGGTAAGGACTATTTCTTTGTTATTATATGACAAAATTTTGAGCTTGGTAGCTTCTCAATCGGTTATGTCATTGCGACCTCTGAATCGGCAGATAGCCAAGTCTCATTTTTCAGTCCGGTAAGGACTATTTCTTTGTCATCATACGACAAAATTTTGAGCTTGGTAGCTTCTCAATCGGTTACGTCATTGCGACCTCTGAACCGGCAGATTGCCAAGTCTCATTTTTTAGTCCGGCAAGGACTATTTTTTTGTCATTATACGATAAAATTTTGAGCTTGGTGGCTTCTCAATCGATTATGTCATTGCGACCTCTGAACCGGCAGATAGCCAAGTCTCGTCTTTCAGTCCGGTAAGGACTATTTCTTTGTTATTATACGATAAAATTTTGAGCTGGGTGGCATCTTAATCGGTTACGTCATTGCGACCTCTGAATAGGTAGATAGCCATGTCTCATCTTTTAGTCCAGTAAGTACTTTCTTCTCAAATGGCTGCAATACAACTTGAAAGGAAGAATTCAGAAGATAAAACAAGTTGAAAATGCAACAGGGAAGTCAAATAAAATCACTTTTTATTGATTCCAAAAGAGGGATACATGAATGCACAGACTACAAGCTATAACTGCACTTCATAGGACTTGATCTGTTCTTCAAGAGTGGCCAGCCTTGTCTTCCTCTCTTCAGTAGCCCTGATAAGCGCCTGCGACCTTAACTCGGCCTCATTAAAGCTCACCGTTTGGGCCAAGCGAGCTTCAATTTCAACCAAGGTTGCCCTCTGTGCTAGCTCCTACCGCAAGAATTCATCATTCTAGGCCTTAAGCTGTTCAAGCCGGGCAGTCTATTCAAGACGCACTGGTTCAGCCTTGGACAAAAGGAGACTAGCCTTCCTGATCATTTCCCTGGCCTTTTCAATTTTATCCTTAGCATCAAGAAGAGCACTGCTAGAAGCGTCTATGGCATCTCCGAGCTCTACTTTCCTTGTCTCCAAGGATTTCAAATCAGAAGAAATTGCCTTAGCAGCTTCCTGAGCGGCGAGATGAGCTTCATGCATCTGAGCAACAAGATGCACAAGTTATTCATTAACTGAAAATTTCAGATCTGAATGGCTAAGATGGCGCCATTCATCCACACCCCTCTCGAGTCTGTCCACCAGAATCTCATATGTGGCGGCCAGGTCATCACCTCCAAAGTCCCGGATACTGTCAATGCTTCGGGAGAGAACCACCTTTAAAGCAGAGAATGAGGTAGTCGAGCCCTTCAAGACCAAAGCAATAGATCGCTTCAAGCTCTTATAAAAGCTGTCGACTAACTCAGCCACAAATTCGTTCTCGGCCTCAATTACTCCCGGCAAACGAGCAACCCCTGAAGACAGAGTTTCCACTGGTTTTATTGACACTACTGTGGAAGGAATAGTAGAAGCACTGGCTGGAGTAATACGAGAGGTCGTCGGTGATCTCGGAGGACTCCTCATCGAAACCAGTACACCAACCACAACTGAGGTAGGGCTAGTGACTAATTCCGGGGAAGTTGGCTCAGTCACCAATGTTGGAGAAGTAGGACTGGTAATCACCTTCAGCTCCGCGCCTTGCAAGATAGGCGGCACTGGCGGAACCGATGGCATCTCACCCACTGATATAGTTGGAAGTGAGGTTGGTTCCATGACTACCGTTCCCTCAATTTCATTCCCTCTGGCTGGTTCAGGCTGATAAAAGGGCAACCCGTGATACAAAGCATCCAACTCGACAGCATCTGCCGCGGTCGAAGTACTTACTTCACCCCTGGTTCCCTCAGGAAGATTGGTTGGCTCTCTTGAAGTCGATGCACCCAGAGACGGAACACCTACAACAAAACTTTATTTAAGCAAGGCATAATAAATAGCAGGAGTCAAAAGGTCAAAACACTACCAAAAGATGATGTCGTCTCAATCGTCTTGTCGGCTGCATCAGTCCCTGCAGGCTCCATTGGAAAATCTTTGGCAGAATCAACACGGACGATCGGCTCACCTTCACTTGCCGAACCCTCTGTGGTCCACCCAAAAGAGCTAGAGGATACGGGACTTCCTTTTGAAGTCCTAGCACCCGAAGGACCTACATCAGCCGCATCACCTCCAGACTCTTCCGAGATGGCGAAATAGCCAGCTTCATCACCTTCTCTATAAGTGAACAGGGGATTATAATGCTCCCCCTATTCTCCGATAGCCTCAACTCTCGGGCCTTTCACCGCCTCAGTCCCTAAATCATAAAGTAAATAATGATTTGTCTGGAATACATAAGAGTGTATTATAACAACGGAGCTGATCTTACCCGGGTCTGGAGCAGCTTTACCAGTAGTCTGCCTAGGACCCGACAACCTAACGATTAATGGAGCAGGAGGAGGAGGCACTGCAGATGATTCGCCCTCTGCAATAACCGTAGGAGCTAGCAGCGAGGCTTCTTCACTACCCTCTTCCTACGAGATCCACCTTCCCATTTTCACTTGAAGTGGACGTCAGGATTTTCTTCCTCCACTTCTTCCATATCAACATGTTCCATGGGGGTCGTACCTACCCCACCAGAAGCAGCTTTTGGAGCCTCAGCACCTGTATTCGCTTCAAAACGAGGACTTCCTGTATCCGAGGCTTCGCTATCATCAACGACAATGAATTCCCCGAGGCCTGGAACGCAGACCCTCTTACCCTCGCTCTTCTCAGTGACCTTTCGCTTCAGCCGCTGAGAGATTAACTTCACACCAAAGGAATTAATAGAAAATCCAATGGGTGTGGAGTTCGAAGTTCTATACCACTGGCAGAATCTCAGGGTCATCAGAAGGTTCAGAGTCCTTAGCGGCGTGCACAGTCGCGCCTCAGTACAGCCAGCAATGAAGAACCGCCAGGTATGAGCTCCATCGATGAGACTCCCCATGAAGGCCAGACTGCTATTTGGATTGCCTACATACAGTTGGTCATACCCAAACTGACGGGCAAACCGACTCGGAACATAAGGCTCCAGGTAACAGGTGTCCCCACTTCTATACAACAAGTGTGATGGCCAGATGCTAACCAGCCATTCGAAGACTCCCCGACTCAATGACATCTGCCCTTCTCCTACATCCTTGAATTCTTCACCAAAGCCTGCATCGCGAATGTAGGGGAAGCATCAGAAAAGGCTATAAACGTCATGACAACACAGCAGTTTACGAACCGCAGCCACATAAGTCTTTGTCCACGAACACCCTTCGAATCGACGGAGAAGCGCCATTCGAACACCTTCTGGGGGCTCCTCTCCGGCTTGGATAATAGAGGGGCAGTGAAGGGCGAACCAAGCCATCAAATAAGTATATGGCAAACTAATTCTGGGGTTTGGTCCGTCGCGAGGCAAGATAGTCCCCTTTCCCCGGTTCGTTGCTGGTGGCCTACAGAAAGCCTCCTTCAATCCACGAAGGCCTCTTTGAATACAGCACACCATTGCTGGAAGAAGTCCAAGAGAACAACCATGAACTAGACGAACGGTAGAAAATAAAACAGTCGGATGAATGACATCGCCAGACGAAGACGGCACCACACATCTCTTCAACCAGACTGTCAGAAAACCAGCCAGAAGTGTCTTCCGGGACGTCGGTTGACGAGCCTGGTGGTGGAAACTCCAAAGAATATCGCCTTTCTCATAGGGTCCGTCATCTTCTTCTAGAATTAGATCCCCTTAAGAGTGCTCTTGCATCCGGCGAAAGATGTCTTCATCTGCAACTCCACAATGAGCTACTTCAGGAGTACCTTCCAAGTCGGGGAACAAATAATTTCCCCAGCTCTTCAAACTGCAAGAAGCTCCCTTACTGCTCCCATGCATGCTGGAGCAAATGTACAGGTGAGACATCAATCCCGGTAGGTCTCAAACAAAGCAGGCTCCTGCTTCTCTAGAAGTGCCAATTCCGCATCGCACGGGAAATATTCTTCATATGGGAGAGACCCCAAAGGCAGAGCAGAGACTTCCCACATCTCGTGCAGAGCCATGCCCAATTCACCAACAGGGGTGAAGAAGGTCCCTGTAGCTGGGCAGTACAACTCAAAGATGGCGTAGAAATTCGCTACGCTCATCTGAATGCCATAAAAGGTCGCCCTGACGGCCTCGTAAAGTCCCAGCCTCTCCAAATCCTCCTCAAAATGAGCAAGGACATATAGAGTTAAGTCCCTCCACCATGCCTTGGGAGGGTCAATCCAACCTGGAGTCCTGAAATTAGTGGCTTGATAATTGCCACAAACCTTAAAGAACTGATTTCCAAAGGTCTGAGCCACCGCGGAGTTTTCTCCCACTGGGATGTCCGGAAGTACGTTCCCAGGGTGGAAACCCAATATGCAGCGAGGAGGACCCGTCCTTGTGTAACCGGGAGATGGAATTATCAACTTTCCTATATGAACGGAATCAGTAGTCCATGTCACTTGCCACTGCATCTTTCGAGCCCTCGTCACACATTGAAAGAAGGACAAGGGAAAATGCCGCTTGCTAGATGGGAGATAGTACTTCTCACCATCTAATTTGAAAATCCACTACCCCTCTCCAGCTAGCAGCTGGTGATCGTTGTCTGGCGCTGCATCTCTGAACATGAAGCCAGGCTTCTGATAGATTCTTCGGTCGGAATCTTCAAGGGGAGCAGTAGTTAAGATGCTCCTCATGGTGCGCTGATCCCCACCATGAATAAGTGCATCCCGAGCAGGAGCGCTTCGCTCGCTGAATAGCAAACCCTGCCCTTGAAACTGCAGGCTGACGTTGCCATCTAGCCCCTGGCTGTGCCAAAGAGACTGTTCAGAGGACCAGGAGTATAGTGCACTGCAAAAAAGAAGAAGAAACTATGATTAGTTCATCAGCCAAACGAGAGCTAAAACAAGAATGTAACTTTTGTTAAGGCATAGCTTCGCTCTCCAAGCGAAGTTGGCCTAACAATAGCTTCGCCCTGAAGCTTAGCTTCACAGCTGCAGCTTAACTCCGCACTCCACACGAAGGCATGAGGCAGGAAAATATCCCAGTGTTAGCTTCACTCTGGAAGCTTGACCTCGAACAACGGAACGCGACGAAGCCCCAGGGGCTAACTTCGGTAGAAGGATACTATTGCCTAAAATTTTTTTTAAGGGCACTAAGGTCTTTTTCAGTTACACTTCAAAGCTTAGCTTCGTACCCTATCATTCAATAGGATGTGAACCGCCTAAGGGATAGCTTCGCCCAGAAGCTTGGAGAAGAAACTCCTCAGTTCTTAAAATTCCCAATCAAGAAATCAAGGAAAATTTAGGGAATTACACTCCCTAAGATCACCAGATTATGATTGATCGTTCTGGATTCCTCGAAAGATAGCCAGAAATTGGCTTTAAAAGAGAGATGAAAATCTCTGATCGAAAGGAAAGATCCCTACTTGCGATAGGTCGTTCGATGACCAGAGGAGGAGAAGGACCCTCCGTCGTAGAGGTTGCTACCTCTTTTCCTGCTCGTCTTTTGGGAGCCATTGGGGAACTGAAGAAGAAGGAGGAATAAGAAGAAAAGAGTCAGAGTGCTTTGAAAACTCAAAGAGAGGTGGTGCCTTCTCTTTCAGCCCGATCAGGCTTTTATAGGCTGATGATTGCCTAAAACTCCATCTCCTCGAAAGGAGTGCAGGCAGTCGTTTCAAATTAATTTGAAACGGCGCCTAAAGCGCCTTCCCAAGAAGCGTTACTTCAGCCCCACTAAGGGCTAACTCCGTCGAGAGTTCAGTATTGACTTAGTGCGACGCTTGAATAACTTCGCTGAGAAACATGTTTTAGCTCTGCTAAAAGCACATCTTTAGCTTCGCAGAAATTCCATGCTAGCTTCGCAGAAATTCCATGCTAGCTTCGCCAGAAACTGGTTCCTGACTTATTTGAAAATTGGTCTCCAACTTCGCCGGAAGTTTAGCTCCGCTGAGAGCTCCTAATTTCTCCTAAAGAAAGGACTTACTAAAGCTAGTCCACTTCAGGTGTTCTCAAATAAAAAAGGAGATAAACTTTTATTGATTTAAAAGGGAAGATACAAGGTGGTTCGTATAACCGAATCATTACTCCAAAGGCATACAAGTGGTCCTATCTACTTCCAAGCCAAATTAACTGGACACGAAAGGCCTTCCTCCTGCACAAGGCTGTAATCCTTCGCATAATGGCAGGTTTTGCCATCAAGAGGCTAGATCTTCTTTGATAAAAATTGGCAAAGGACCGGTTGCCACTAGAATGCCGGATCTTCTTTGATGAAATTGCCAGAGGAAGGATCCGAGACTTTACAGGTGACGTCCGCTTTCCCAAAGTGGATCATCTCGGATAAGCGACTATCAGCCCCTTCTCGAAGTGGATCATCTCGGATAAGCGACTGCTAACCTCTTTTGGCAACAGGCATCAGCTGCCCCAGTTTGTTCCTCCTGCTTAGGATTAAAGTTTCAACTGAAAAATTAAGAGCAAGTTTTTGGTCTCTTTCACTAAGATGAAAGACTGGCAAGCACAATTCACTGCAACGCAAGATGGAAAACAGGTTAGCAGTAAAGCAAAGAAAAATGCAAGCATCATATGCTAAGTCAGATTCTTTAGGCGAATCAATTTATATCCGATCCAGTTGCGCTTTAAGGATGGATTTCAGTTAAGCAAAGGATAGCCTCACTTGTGCAGTGATGATGGGCTAGCTCAGCACAAGCAAGTCTTAGCTCCGCCTAAAGCAGTTAGACTGGAGAAACATCAAAAAGAGCTAAGTCCTAGCCTCGCCTATATGGTTAAGCCAGACGGATCCAGAGGCACGCAGTCTTGACCCCACTTATATGGCAAGACTGGCTCAACCTTGAAGAGACTAAGTCCCAATTCTTGCCTACGTGGCGAACTTAACAGGCAAGCATGCAATGATCTTTCTTTGATCAAGTGAAAATGATAGCTTTGCCGGGAAGCTGAAAAATAGGGCTGAAGCCCTTCTCTGCAAATCAGTCAGATACAAAATGAAGAATAAGGGAAATCAATTCCTGAGGTAGCTGATAAAGTTAAATTAAGGGAGATAAACACCCTAAAGTCATTTGTCCATTGGTAAAGTCTCTGGATGACCGAGACTCACCAGTTCTGGGCCGGTTAATAACCAGAGTGGGCACCCCCATTATTTCAGAGATCTGAGTATACTTCTCTGGACAACCAGGAGAAGTCATGAGCAGACTGCTTCTCTACAGAGGACCTCAAGTGTCCTACTTATAGGCCTCATGGCCTGATCACACCGCCGCTGCTTAGAAGCGCGAGCGAATTTAAGGCATTTACTAAGCCTTGAGAAAGGGAATAGTCTCCCTCAGAATTGCACGCGGAAGCAATGATCCTCGTTAATGCAAGAGAGGTTATTCTAATCTTGAAAAAGGGGCAATCCTTCTCGAAACTAGCCAAAAGGCAGTTGGCCTCGGGAAAGGAACGACGTTCCAAGACCAATTTGAAGCGAATCTACTCCGGGAGGCTCGAATACGGAGCTATCCAGACGCGAAGCTACTCAGAATCGCGAATCTACACGATTCCTCAGCGAACTTATTCCAATCCAGAAGCAGGATTGAAAGCGAAGCTGAAATCAACCACTATGGCGACGTTCGTACTTCACATACCATCAATCAAAGCAATTCAAAGTATTTCGAAGTCTGAACCATTCCATTGCAGACTTTCAAAAACTTTGAAGGGGGTCTTGTTGACACTTTAAAAAAGACAAGATTCTTGACTGGCCTGAACAACGTCTAAACTTGTCGACATTTACAAAAGACAAGTGACAGACAAGTTGACGACCAGTTCTGTACCCATCTCCGAGGGGATAGCCTCGCCTGAGAGGCTAAGTTTGCCCAACTTCGCCATGAAGCCGTTCAAAACTCTATCAGTGAGCTAACTTACAGCTTCGCCTGAAGTGCTCAGTTAACTCCGCAGAGAGTTACCTTCGCTCGAAGCCACACGCAACCACGCAGAAGGATGGTAGCTTCGCCACGATGTTTATCCAGCTCCGCTGAAGAGCTTTCTTCTGACTTCGCCAGATGCTCCTTCCAACTCCGCTGTGAGCTCGATGCGGCAACTCCACTGCGGGTCTTTTATGGTCAACCTTTGACCAATCAAATCTTCAGATGAGATCAAATCTTCAAGATCAAATCCAATCGAGATCAAATCTGAGATCAAATTTGGCAGTTGTTTACCATAATCTCTTGACTCTCCTAAAACAAGTAAGAAGATCAGGGGAGATCTTTTAATTATTTGAAAAGAATCAAAACAGATCAGGAGATCGACGCTACCTGCTATTTCTAGCTTCGCAGAAGCTGATTCTAGCCTCGCAGCAAGGCTACTTTCTAGATTTAAACAGATTGACTCAATCTGTTTCCGAATTTTTAAGGGACAATTATACCCTGCTCTCCCTATAAATAGCCCACCAGAGGCACAAGAAGAGAGAGGCATACACACACAGGCACACAGAGAGAGACGTCTAAACCGAGATCTATTCTCTTGCTTCCAAGAATTCAGAGAATTTAGAGAACTGCTTCTCTAATCATGGTGCTGATACCCTAAGATCTTCCTCACAAGGAATCTCCGGAACCAGGCGAGAAGGAATTCCCAAGTGGAGGCAGTTTGGGAAGTAACAAGAGGGTTCTGCCAACCTTCTGTTCTCCGTTCCCCGAACCAGGCGAGAAGGGAATCCCATATATCTCATCATCAAAGAGACAAAGTGGCCGCGTGCTAACCAAACTCCTATCGACATACTTCTTCAGAATCTCAGAGGAGATCTACTTGTAATCTTTTTAGAATACTTGTAATTTTGCTCCTCGACCTCTTTTTGTAAGTTTTTCCCCTTTGCAAAATCAATGAAAAATAATTTCTATATTAAATTGTTTATAAGTGTTTTATATTACTAACTGTCTGATTTTATATTTTAGATACATACAAGCATACTAGTTTGGAATTACTATACTCTGTAGCACCCCGTTCCCGGGATACGTACCCAGATACATGTCCCAAAATCTTTCGATCGTATTATTCAATTTCCTCCAGTATGTATTTTGGGTTGTGATTGCTTACATTATTGAGTATCGGATCTGGATTCTCAGACCTAGAGTAAGCCCTGACCCGGACTGGGAATCTGATACTAGCTTGCTGTCTGATTTGACTTTCTGGTAGTCTGATTTGACCGATTTTAGTTTCAGACACTATTTTTTATATTTTAGATTTTTCATGATTTTTTGAAATTTTTCAGAATTTTCTGCAAAATCTCCAAAACCGGTGTCGGTCGACATCGATAACTGATTCCCAGATTTTTTTTAATTTTCAAATGGGATTGAATTTTCAAAAATAGTTTTCAAATTACTTCTTAGAATTTGATTTTCTATCTAAATTCATTTTTTGCGATTTTTCTAAATTTATCAAAATTTAACCGATTCTGGTGTCGGCCGGTGTCGGCAAGATTTCAGAATTTTTAATTTAAAAAATACATTAAATTTCTCGAATCCTATTTCACCAGGCATCTTAGAATAATATTTTCTATTTTTAGAATTTTTTGGATCATTTCTGAAACAGTCGAATTTCGCCCTATTAAAATAATAATATTTTTACTGATAATTTCTTTTCTTACTTTTTCCTTGTCTACTCCCTACTTTATACTCCAGATATTTTACTAAATCAATAATTTAATAATATAATTTTTTTACTAATTTCTTTTCTTTTTCCTATTTTCCCCCCTTTCCTTTATTTTCTTTCCTTTTCTTTCTTTTCTTTTTCCTTTGACTTTCCCCCATTCTGCAACCGCCCCCTGCCACAGAGCAGCCGCAGCCTAGCCGCCTGCTCCCCTGCTGCTGTATCCCCTCTCTTTCTCCCCATTTCATTATTATAGTTTCTTCTCTTCCCCATTAAATCTCCTTCCATCTCCTTCTCCTTTCCATTCCCATTTCAATTTCAAAACTTCTTCAACCAAAAACAAAACCAACGCACCCAACCATGGCCGTCGCCTCCACCATCACCACCACCGCTGCCGCCGCCCCTAGGCGGCCATCCACTCCCCCACACCCCCTCTCCACTCCACCACCTCCTTCAACTCCACCAACTCCCCACCTTCTCCAATTTCATTAAAAACCATCACCACCACCTCCCTTCCTCCTCCAAAATTCACCACCACCTCCTCCAAATTCACCACTCCAACCACCCCATCATCACCTCCTCCTCCTCCTCCTCCTCCAACTTCCTATCACCACCAATCACCACCAACCACCACCACAACAACCACCACCACTATCTCCTCCAAACAACAACAACCACAACAACAACCAAACCACTCCCTCCTCTCCTCCCCGGGACGCGCTCGCGTCTCCCTCCTCCCCGTCGTAGCCGCTCCGCCGCCGCCGCACCAAGGTTGTCGGTGGTGGCCGGCCGCCGGCCATCTCCCCCTCCCCTTCATTTTTCTTTTCTTTCTTTCTTTCTTCTTTCCTTCTTCATTCTTTCTTTCTTTTCTTTTCTCTTCTTTTCCCTAAATAAACACTAACTTTTCACTTCTCTAAAATACCCTCCACCTCATCCCAAATTACTTTCCTATAATTACAACCCATACCCCTCCCCTTTTAATTCCAAATTTCTTCTAAAAAATACCCTATTTCCCCTCTCTTTCTCTCCTCTCTCTCCTCTTCCTACAACTTTCTCTCTCCTCCCCTCTCTCCTCTCTCATTCCCTCTATAATATTTATTTATATAATATATGATTGAGATTTTCCTGCACACAAAATATGGAATATTAGATTTAGAACAAGATGTGCAAGGTGCTCAATTCTAATCCGCGGTAGCAGTGGGCTATGCGGGTCGTGATCCTCAGGGAGGGACTAGCGATGGAAGCGTTTGAGTAAGTTATCTCTTTCTTTATTTTATTTTTATTTACAATGGTATATACAATGAAAAGTGAAAGAAATTGGAGAGATGTTGGTGACTTAATCTATACAAATAAAAGAAAATAAAGAAAATAAAAGAAACACTTACCTACCTCTTCAGTCCTACTTACCTTTGATCCTTTTGCGACGACTTACTTTGCTTTGGAAGGCGTTCAAGTATGGCGTATAGGATCGTCCACCTTCGCGACCTACACTACGAAAAGAAAAGACTGGCAAGCGACGGCTTGTTCATCTCCATAGGCCATCAAGGGCTCTTCTTCGGCTAAGCAGTCTCGAAGCGATCGGTTCTCACGGTTTGCAAGACATCAGAGAGAATAACACAAGTATAGAAAAAGTAAAACAAGAATAAAACACGAATACAAAGAATAGACATAACAAAGACAAACCTTTAAGTGGATTTCATTAACAATGGAAGAAAAGTAGGCATACCCGCTGTCACCTCAGTACAAGCATGGACTCCTTCCTCCATGAAAACATCCTCTCCTCTCAGTTACAAAAAGGAAAAATAAAAATTACAAAAGAGAAAAGAAAACCTAAACTAGAAGAAAGCCTAAAAACCCTAATTTTTGGCTCTGTATTTCGCTGGGCGCCCTTCTCGGTTGCACTGCAGGGGTATTTATAGGTGCAGAAGGAGGTAGAGTCCCTGGACGACTCTACAAAAAATCTGTTGCCCTGACTTATCAGGATTGCCGCGAAAACGCGGCTTGGGCCGCGTTTCCGCGGCCATATAGTGGCGGATGGCCACGTGCTTTGGCGCGTGGCTTCCCCTGGTCCGTCCATCTGGGCGTAGTCTTCTGGAAGCTGCATCCTGACTCTTCATCTTGGGATTTCGGGATAACTTGGGAAGCAAGTTACCTAGATCCAAATCTTTTATCAACGAATTTGCTATCCTTCTTTGGCTTTTATCCTCATCCTGCAAGTGTTTAAGGTTGAATAGAAGTCTATCCTTCCCTCTTCTTTTGGTATTTGCAGCAATTGCCCTTGTGTAATTGCAATTTTGACATTTAATAATTGCAACTTTTGCATTGGCTTAAATATGGGCTTTTGGGCTTTTGAGGCTTTATTCCTTTATTTTTATTTCTCAAGGCCTGCACACAATAAATAATAAAATATTAGTTAATTGTGCATGATTATATGAATAAATATGAAAATGTGATGGTAAATGTAATGATAAAAATGCACTTTTCACTACCAATCACACCCCCACACTTATCTTTTTGCTCGTCCTCGAGTAAAAATCAAAAGAAAAAAGAAAAACTAAACTAGCTAACTCACTTTCGTAGGAATCACGATTGCACTTAGCACGTGCAACAAGCCGTTAAACCCCTAGGTTACCCTAGAGGACGAGTGTTGTCTCGTGAGGGTTTTCAGCGGATTACACCCACAAAATCCATAAAAAAGGAAATATTTGAAATACGTTTGAAAGGACTAAGTAATCTATAAGTTTTTAGGATCCTCATTTTTATTCATTCTTAAACTTAGTCTTTATATAGTAAATTGTTTTCATTTTAAGTAAGGATCAAAATTGAATTTTTGTATAGTCTTTTTTGTTACAAAAATCATATGCATTCTTGTAAATCTTTGCTAGGAATTCCTTAACTTGGACTCTCATGCCTCTTTATTATTATTATTTTTTTTATAACTCATCTATTTTCTTTCGTGTAAGTATCAAGGCTTCTTGAGGCCCTCATACCTAACTAATTGACTATTAGATGTGTTAATATAATATTTTTTTCTTTTTTTTAACATGTATAACTCATCTAATTTTCTTTCGTGTAAGTATCAAGGCTTCTTGAGGCCCTCATACCTAACTAATTGACTATTAGATGTGTTAATACATATATTATATTTCTTAGTTTTCTTAGGCTTTCTAATCCACCCATGTAGCGAACTAAAGTCGGTGGCTCCCGAACCGGTCGGCTTTAGGGCACCAGGTGAGAAAACACCCCGCGGACTCAAATTCGAGTGAACTAGGCCACAAAACTAAGGACTTTATTTTATTTAGAATTCACCTTTAGGCGTGAATACTTATGCTTCTTGAGGCACATGTATCCAGCTTAATCAGTGAATTTCTCTTTTTTTCTTTTTTTCTCTCTCTTTTTATTATTATTTATTATAGGGCACAAGAGTCTTTGTCTTAGAATCCTAGATATGTAAATGTATTAGGTATGCATATTTCATTAAGGTAAAATCAAGACTAATTACTTATTTAATTTCTCCTCCTATACCTAAAAATTCAACAATTTATTGATTTTGACCAAGTTTTTAGAAATCCTAATCATGATTTTCCTAATTCTTAAGATTAACTTAGATTTCTTTCAAAAGATAAATCAAAATATTGTCCTTTTTCATTTTTTTATTTTTTTAATATTAGCAAATTTTTGTTAGTTTCTACCTATGTTAGTATGTTAGTAAAACCTCCCCCCACACTTATCTCATGCATTATCCTCAATGTATGAATGTATGCATGTATGCATGAAAAAAAAGAAGGGAAGGCAGAAGTTACCTCAAGGTGGTGGTTCCGGTGGTGGTCTAATTGGGCCAAGCGTTGCTACCCAATCAAGATAATGTGGTAGTTCACGGGACCTACCTTTATTGACCTCTTTTTATTTACATGTTTACAGTCCCCAGTATGAATAGGATCATGGAAGATCCTCGCGTGAAACTTACTTCCTTTACATGACCAGTCCTGGAAAATCATCACAGAGTCATGGTCTATACCTATGTCCAACAAAAGAATGTGACTTGGTAGAATGGTTGACTTGGACTCAAGAATGATAGGTGCAGGAACGAATACCGACTCAGGAAAGAAACTTAAATCAAATAAGGGTTCAGGAGTCGAGCTTGTTTCAAGAAGTGTGTCCAAGTCAAGAGTTGAAACTCAAGTCCACAATCATCTTCCCACAAGGAATGTGACTCAATATTGGTGATTCAAGTTCAGGAATGATAGGTGTGGGAATCAAAACTGACTCTATAAGTTACCTAAGTCGGGTAACAAAACAGGAGTCAATATTGATTCGGAAATTTGAACTTTATCACAGATTTGAGAATCAAAGTCACATATCTCATTCGGTTCAATCTCATAAAAATGAGAATTTGCCAATTTGTCAATGGGACTTTCAAAAGTATGAAATTGGTCAAGTTCAATATGATGATCATCAAAAATGGGTGATTCAATTTCATGATCTATGGGTACGGGAATAAATGTTGGCTCAGAAAATTGGTCCAAATTGGGTAAGGATACCGGAGTCAACATAGATTCGAAAATAGAAATGAATCGCAAAGTTGGGGATTGGGTTCACATTCACAATCTAATTCAATCTCATTGAAATTAAAACTAACCAATTTGTCCAAGGATTGGGGTTGAGCAAGTTCATATTGATGTGATGAAATTGAATTTTGATCAAAGTCTTCTAGACAGAATGATTCTTGGTTCCTATCAACTTGCTCAAGAATGTTGGAAAGTCTAGAAATTTGATCATTCATTATATCTTGCAATCGATCCACTTTTCTTCTAACCCATCGAATAGATTAATGGTGGACTGAAACCTTGGTGATGTGGGAAGAGACGTATATGAATATAATGGTTGAACAGGTGGTTGACCATACAGCTCAGGGGTATTGAATCCCCATTGACTCTGTGAAGAGTAGTGATGATTATTCCAATCTTGTTCATAGTATTGGGACTGGGGCATGTAATGATTCGGATAAGACCAATCTGGCACACTAGGTTGGTCAAAGTTATGATATGCCGGGTTGGTAATATCCGAATAAGAGGTTGGTGTGTAATATGGATTCTCATTAAAGTTGAAAAAATTTTGTGATAGGCCATATCACACAAACACAAACAAAGAAAAACAAAACAAAAACAAGCAAACAAAAAAAGAAAAAAATTTCTAACCTAAGTTAGGGTAGACCTAAGACCTAGACGACTCCTAACTGGTTAGACTGTCCACGGAAGGTAGGGTGCAGACTTTGACTACAAGTTAATCAGCCAGGTCAGGGCAAGATTGGTGGGAGGTTTTCCGTCAAAGACGTTCCTTAATTAAGTAACCACCAATCTTCGGGCTTTCGGCCCTCAATCCCCTTCCTAGACACTGATTCGGCAGGAGTCAAATTCTAACACTGTTCCCCCTTAGGATAATCTCCTAATTGAGTCCGAGATGTCCCTAGGGCCAATGTCTACTTAATTTTAATTAGGCTTGGGTTAGTGAGTACTTGGAATATGATTTTTGGGCTAAGGAAGGGTGATTAAATCCCCACCTTATCTTGTTATGGGTTAGTGCCCTTAAGATAAGTTTGTGCAAGTGTACAAGATATGTAAATAAGATTCACTCAAAGCAATGAAAATCAACCAAGAGATGAGTCCTATTCTACATGCAATGCGAACGTACCTTGCTCCAGCACTCTTCAACAGTAAAAATAAAGGAGTTGAAAAGACACGTGCCTAAAATGCAAACGTCTAATCAATTGTTTATCTTTTTCAACAAATATTTTACTGTTGATTAATTAGCAGTATACAGGTTTATCACAGAACAAATTTTAACAGAGCAGAAAATAAATCTTGCAATTTGTAGCAACCTGCAGAAAGATCTGTCAGTAATGAACTACTAAGGCGCGGAAACGCGGCTATTGCCGCGGAAACGCGGCTATTGCCGCGGGATCCGCGACACTGTAGTAGGCTCTGATGCTCTGCCTTCGAGGGCAGAGGCACAGAGTTGCTATTGTCCCACTTCTGCTGTTTCCTGTTCTCCAAACCTGCAAACAGAAAGAATAAAAGAATTAGTTAATAATTAATTTTTTTTTAGAGATAAACTTACCGTCCCTCCCCGGCAACGGCGCCAAAATTTGATTGAGATTTTCCTGCACACAAAATATGAAATATTAGATTTAGAACAAGATGTGCAAGGTGCTCAATTCTAATCCGCGGTAGCAGTGGCTATGCGGGTCATGATCCTCAGGGAGGGATTAGCGATGGAAGCGTTTGAGTAAGTTATCTCTTTCTTTATTTTATTTTTATTTACAATGGTATATACAATGAAAAGTGTGAAAGAAATTGGAGAGATGTTGGTGACTTAATCTATACAAATAAAAGAAAATAAAGAAAATAAAAGAAACACTTACCTACCTCTTCAGTCCTACTTACCTTTGATTCTTTTGCGACGACTTACTTTGCTTTGGAAGGCGTTCAAGTATGGCGTATAGGATCGTCCACCTTCGCGACCTACACTACGAAAAGAAAAGACTGGCAAGCGACGGCTTGTTCATTTCCATAGGCCATCAAGGGCTCTTCTTCGGCTAAGCAGTCTTGAAGCGATCGGTTCTCACGGTTTGCAAGACATCAGAGAGAATAACACAAGTATAGAAAAAGTAAAACAAGAATAAACACGAATACAAAGAATAGACATAAAAAGACAACCTTTGAGTGGATTTCATTAACAATGGAAGAAAAGTAGGCTTACACCGCTGTCGCCTTAGTACAAGCATGGACTCCTTCCTCCATGAAAACATCCTCTCCTCTCAGTTACAAAAAGGAAAAATAAAATTACAAAAGAGAAAAGAAAACCTAAACTAGAAGAAAGCCTAAAAACCCTAATTTTTGGCTCTGTATTTCGCTGGGCGCCCTTCTCGGTTGCACTGCAGGGGTATTTATAGGGCAGAAGGAGGTAGAGCCTGGATGACTACCAAAAAATCTGTTGCCCTGACTTATCAGGATTGCCGCGGAAACGCGGCTTGGGCCGCGTTTCCGCGGCCATATAGTGGCGGATGGCCACGTGCTTTGGCGCGTGGCTTCCCCTGGTCCGTCCATCTGGGCGTAGTCTTCTGGAAGCTGCATCCTGACTCTTCATCTTGGGATTTCAAGATAACTTGGGAAGCAAGTTACCTAGATCTCAAATCTTTTATCAACGAATTTGCTATCCTTCTTTGGCTTTATCCTCATCCTACAAGTGTTTAGGGTTGAATAGAAGTCTATCCTTCCCTCTTCTTTTGGTATTTGCAACAATTGCCTTGGTAATTGCAATTTTGACATTTAATAATTGCAACTTTTGTATTGGGCTTAAATATGGGCTTTTGGGCTTCTTTTGAGGCTTTATTCCTTTATTTTTATTTCTCAAGGCCTGCACACAATAAATAATAAAATATTAGTTAATTGTGCATGATTATATGAATAAATATGAAAATGTGATGGTAAATGTAATGATAAAAATGCACTTTTCACTACCAATCAATATATATAGAGTATATATTAATATTATACATGGGCTAGTAGCTTGCTTGAACGTGTTGCGGATTTTCGCCAATTTCTCGGTATTTTATCCGGTGCTAGGCGAGTACATTTCTTTCACACCTTGCTTTATTACCATAGTTCCATGTCTAATAATTATTATCTGGATTTTAATATATAATGTCTCTTTATACAAGTTAGTATATGTTATATAAATGATTATCATGCTTTATAAATAGCTTCCGGTCATTATTATACTTTGTCGAACGAGTATTATACCGGGTATGCCCAGATCTGCTCCACTTTACTCGGCTCCGCACAACTAATTAAAAGATAAATTTATTATTATTAAAATGGTAGTGTAGAGTTTGAAATGTTTATACCATTCTCCTATACCATGTGATGTAACCAGTTGATACTGATATTTGATGTTGTGACTCTCACCGGCATATTAGTTACCTGACCCTTACATGTATACACCAGTACTTGCCATGCTATATTTGATACATGATACCCAACACCAGTACTTACTATGCTATATTTGACATATGATACCCGACACCGGTACTTGCCATGCTATACTAACCACTTGATATCGAAACCGGTGCTTGCCATGCTATATTTGGCACTTGATATATGACTGATCGTACACATATTTGCATTCTTTTCATTACATCCTACATTTATCGTGTAATAAATCTGCTAATTTCTTTGTCTTAAATGTCTATTTTGTAGAAGATAATAATGAGGAGAAAGAGGATTAAACCAAATAAATACCAATTAAAATCAGATTTAACTGGATCTATTTGGTTAGCTGAGGATGATCCCAGATCTAATTAGAACAAATCAAGAATTGGGGCAAATGTTCAGCTGAAGATCAGAGCAAATCTGAAAGATAATACCAAATGGAAACAGTAAAATTCAAATTTCTAAAAATTCATTTTGGTTAGCTAAGATCAATCGAGGATAATATCAAATACAGAGAGATAAATGGATAGAGAGAAGATCAACGGATGAGATGAAGTAAGTTTGACTCAGATTCTGACTGGATACATTTCAGTATTTGAATCATAACTTTCTCTACTTAATCTCAAATCTGATGATTCAACATGATCCAGAAAGAGGACTTACAGAGCTACAACTCTTATGTTGATCACTATTTCTAATTCTTTCATTTAGTAAGTGATATTCAGCAATCAATATGCCAACAAACTGTAGATCAGAACTGAATATCCACATCAAATCAAGTTTGGAGATAAGGGAGGATTCAAATTTAGAAATAGCCAAATTCAGAACTGAATATCCACATTGCTTAAGTGCTGCTTTTCTTGTACACTGCACTAATTTGATCTAAGGGCTTGTGCTATAAACAAGATAAGGTGGGGAAGTCATTACCCTCCCTTAGCCCACAAATAATCTCCTCACTCACTAACCCAAGCCTAACTAAAAATGAGTAGACGTTGGCCCTAAGGACATCTCGGACTCAATTAGGAGATTATCCTAAAGGGAAAGGGTTGGAATTTGACTCCTGCCAAATCAGTGTCTAGGAAGGGGATTAATGGACAAAAGCCCGAAGGTTGGGTTACTTAATTAAGGAACGTCTTTGACGAATAACCTCCCACCAATCTTGCCCTGACCTGGCTGATTAGTTTGTGGTCAAAGTCTGTATTATACCTCCTATAGACAGTCTAAACAGTTAGGAGTCGTCTAGGTCAAAGGTCTACCCTAACTTAGGTTAGAATTTTTTTCTTTTTTGTTTGCTTATTTGTTTGTTTTTTTCTTTGTTTGTGTTTTATTGTGTGATATGGCTTATAACAATAATTTTTCAATTTTAATGATAATCCATATTACACACCAACTTCTTTTTCAGATATTACTAACCCGGCATATCATAACTTTAACCAACCTAGTGTGCCAGATTGGTCTTATTCGAATCAATATAACCCATGCCCCCAATCTTATAACCATAATTTCCAGAATAATTTCAACTCTTCACAGAGTCAGTGGGAATTCACTCCCCAGAGTCCAATTTTCAACCAACTTGTCCTCCTTATCCACCTTGTTCACAATATTCCCAAGATTCATACTCAGTCCACCAGTCCAAAATAGAAAACATCAATTTTGGAAATGAATATGCGTGAGTCCAAACAACAATCACAAAATCTGATAGACTCACAATTTTACCCCAAATCCAAAACAACACTTCACCTTTTCAAGACCAATCGCAACAAAATGATGAACCTATCAACTATGAAAAGATGCTTGAAGTCATGACTCAGGCTCAAAACGCTCGTAATCATGACATAGATATGATGTCCAAACTATATGTTCTCACCGTTTAGCTAGTTCTGATGTCGTTAACCATTCTGTTAGAGCTGAAGAGTCATGTTGTTTTGGAAAAAAAGGTTCCATTTCAGCACAATCATTTGAACTTGCCCAAACTCTAAATTTTGAAAATGATATTGACAGTTTGGCAATTTATTCCTTTCCTGAAATAGAACTTGAGAATGAATATGATCATAAACCTCAACTTAGTGATTCAATTCTACTTTCTGATTCAATTATGACTCCGGTGTCTTCACTTGATTTCAATCTTTTTTCCGAGTCAACATTGGATCATGTGCCTATTCATAATGAAATTAAATCACCATCTTTGATGATCAGCATATTGAACTTGACCAATTTTATACTTTGAAAGTCCCATTGACAAATTGGCAAGTTCTCATTTTTATAAAATTGAACTCAATGAGAAATGTGACCTAGATTCAAAATTTATGATCCAGTTCAAATTCCCGAATCAATATTGACTCCTTTTTGTTACCCGACTTGAGTGATATTTTAGAGTCAGTTTTGATTCCCACACCTATCATTCTTGAACTTGAATCACCAATATTAAGTCACATTCCATTGTGGGAAAAATTAATGTGGACTTGAGTTTTAACTTCTTGATTTGGACCCACTTTGAAAACAATCTCGACTCCTGAACCTTTATTTGACTTAAGTCACTTTTTTGAGTCGGTATTAGTTCCCGTACTTTCTAAGTCCAAGTCAATCATTCTATCTTTTCACACTCTATTTTGGGACAAGACGGTGATAAAATTGACTCCGAAAAATCAATTATGGATTTGAAAATTAGATGGGGTCAAATTTTTAAAAAATCCTTCATGTACACATCATTTTAGTGGGTTATATTAGAGAAATTTCTGGTGGGTTCCTCCGAACTCCACGAAAAGTCGATTGGGCTGCATTCGTGGACCAATCAGACCACCACTTTAAGATAATATTTTCTTCCCTTTCTTCTTTTCATGCATCTATGCATTAATTCATACATTGAGGACAATGCATGAGATAGGTGTGGGGGAGGGTTCTAACATAACTTAGGTTTTTCTTTTTATTAAATTTTTTTTTAACATTTCTTTACTTTTAAAAACTTTTTGAAAATAGAAACAATATTTTGACATATTGTAAGAAATTGAGTCAATTTTAAGGAATAGGAAAATCAAAATTAGGATTTCTTATACTTGGTCAAAATAAAATTATTTATTTGATTTTTAGAGTTAGGAAGATAATTTGTCAAAGTAATTAGTCTTGATCTTTACCTTAATGAAATATGCACACTTCATACACTTACACACTTAGGGTTTAAAAATGAAGATTCATGCCTTATAAAGAAAAAAAGGAAAAAAATATCTATGAAAGATGAACAAATCTAATTATTGATTAGCTAGGTGCTTTAACCTAAGTAAGCCTTGGTATTTATGCGAAAGATGATTAGATAAGTTTGAGAAAAAAATATTAAAAAATCCTATGATTAAGCTGGGTATTTGTGCCTAATAAAGCATAAGTATTCACGCCTAAAAGTGGTTCATATAATAAAATCCTTAGTTTTGTGGTCTTTGCTCGAGTCCTTAAGTCCTTGAGGTGTTTTCTCACCCGGTGCCCTAAGACCGTTTGGTTGGGAGTCATCGATAAAGGCTCGTACATGAGCAGATTAGAAAGCCTAATAGAACTAAGGAATAATACCACCAAATATATATATAAATAGGCATAAGAGTTAGAGTCAAAGAACCCTTAGTCAAAATTTTCACGGTCACAAGGTGCACATGACTTAGGGTAAAGTAATAAACTAGATGAGAAGTACAATTTGACTCCTTACTTTGATTGATAATAAATTTTGAATAGAGACTAAGTTTAAGAATGAAAAATTTGGTTTTCCTATAACTTATAGATTACTTAAATCTTACAATAATATTTCAAATATTTTTCTTTCAAAATGTGTTTTCAAATATTAACATTTTTTTATGGATTTTATGGGTGCAATCTACTGAAAACCCTCACGAGACAAAACTCGTCCTCTAGGGGGTGTTTGGTTTGAAGGAAGTGGGCGGAAGTAAGGAAATTGGGAAGTATAATTGATCACTTCCCTATCTATCCAAACACTAGAAAAGGAAAATAAGAAAAACCCTTTTCTTTTCTATTCATTCTTTTACACAACCATTTCCTCACTTCCAAAGTGCTACAGTTAATTTTGTGGTCATGTAAATCTCACTTGTAATACGTTATAACGCAAAACAGTTAATTTTTTGATCATGTAAATTTCACTTGCATTCTAATTACAGTCCATTTTTTATTTGTCTTAATTAATTTTTATTTTAATATTATTTTGCGGTCAACTTTGTGGTCAATTTTCCACTTCCACTTCCACATTACCATCCAAACACCGGAAAAGACATAACATTTTCCAAACTATACTTCCCAACAACATCCAAACACCCGAAAACTTACTAACCAATTCTCAAGTTCCAAAGGGAACTATTATCACTTCCTCACTTCCTTACTTCCTCACTTCCATCCTTAACTAAACAGGTCCTAGGGGTAAACCTAGAGGTTTAACGGCTTGTTGCATAAGCTCAATGCAATCGCGTGACCTACGAAAATGGTCTAATAATCTTTAGTTTAGTTTTGTTGTTTTGCTTGAGGATGAGCAAAAGATAGGTGTGGGGGTGTGATCGTAAACATATTTTGCATTTTTTTTCATTACATCCTACATTTGTCGTGTAATAAATCTGCTAATTTCTTGTCTTAAATGTCTATTTGTAGAAGATAATAATGAAGAGAAAGAGAATTAAACCAATAAATACCAGTTAAAATCAGATTTAACTGGATCTATTTGGTTAGCTGAGGATGATTCCAGATTTAGTTAGAACAAATCAAGTATTGGGGCAAAATGTTCAGCTGAAGATCAGAGCAAATCAGAAAGATAACACCAAATGGAAACCAGTAAAATTCAAATTTCTATAAATCCATTTTGGTTAGCTAAAGATCAATCGAGGATAATATCAAATACAGAGAGATAAATGGATAGAGAGAAGATCAACGGATGAGATGAAGCAAGTTTGACTCAGATTCTGACTGGATACATTTCAGTATTTGAATCATAACTTTCTCTACTAAATCTCAAATCTGATGATTCAAGATGATCCAGAAAGAGGACTTACAGAGCTACAACTCTTATGTTGATCACTATTTCTAATTCTGTCATTTGATAAGTGATATTCAGCAATCAATACGCCAACAAACTGTAAATCAGAACTGAATATCCACATCAAATCAAGTTTGGAGATAAGGGAGGATTCAAATTCAGAAATAGCCAGCTTTTTCTATCTCATACTCCTCTAACCTCTGCATTTCTTCTATAATACCTACAATCTCAAAGGCAAGGGGGACGACCAAGCAGAGAATAGAACTTAGGAAATTTGTAGTTTATAACTTAGGTTTTTAGTTTTCTTTTTATGTAATTTTTACTTTTCTTTATGTAAATGAGAGGAGAGACGACTTTCATGGAGAAATGAGAGCAAACTTGTACTACAGGTGACACCAGTGTAAGTGATCTCTTCTTTCATGTTATTTGAATCAAATTAAAGTTTTTTTCTTTCTTTACTCTTATTTTCTTTTACTCTCCTCTAATGTGTTGCAATCTAAGAGAATCCGATAGCCTCGAGACTGCTTAGCCATTGCAAGTGCCCTTGATGGCCTATGGTGACGAACAACCCTTCTCTTGTAGTATAGTTTGCCCTTTTATTCGTAGTGTAGATTGAGAATAGGGAAGATCCTGAACGCCCGATCCGCGGATACGGGGACGTCACTGCAACGATATACGTAGGTCAGAACTACCTCCCGTATATACGCTAAGCATCAGTACAGACAAGAATCAGAGTACGGAAGCAAATGGAGCATTATACATTCCAACACATATTACAATTACAGAATTATCACCAGAGTGATAACAATATTACATGAATATCATATCACTAATATGCGCAAATGCGAGAGTACAAGGAATATACATAATATGAACGGTATAAAAGGGGGCTCGCATACAAGTATACAAGGATGTACAAGTATGAAAAGTATAAAGAGCACTCACGAGTTTGCTAAGGAAAAACTCGGGAGGCACAAAGGGAGTCTGGAAGGATGTGGCTCTGAAGGTCGGCTGGGGATCCACGCTACCGCTGCGCTACTCTGAGCAGTAACGGGGGAAATCCATACGCTCCGGGCTCCATGACCTGGACATAAGAATCCAGGGGAGTCAGTGAAACTCCCCAGGCGAGTATGATACAATGCGGGTGGCGAGCCAGGATGAGTACGAGTGTCAAGTACAGAAGACAGGAGGGTTAGAACACAAATGAAGTATATGTGTAAACGAGTACAACAAAACATCAGGAAACGGAAATCCCAAGTAAAGCTGTATGCAAGATTGATTGTATATGCTTAGGTCACGGTCCCATGAGATTAGTACATCGAAGGAATAATCCAAACAAGGAAACCCTCATCTATATACTTTTATCTCATGCCACCGAATATCCAAGCATATAGAATCAGAGTTGCAAATCATATGAAAGTCATAACAGGAATACATCTCGGAAATCATGACATGAAAATACAGGGAGTCCATAATAAGAGTCCAAAACAGGCATCAAGACATGAATTATTATTATTATTACTTGTCTTACTCATATATCTCGGTATGTGACCTGGTGTACGGCCAACCCACATACATCCATATATAAGCTAGCCAAGGTTGTTAACGGAAGCCGATGGAGAACTGATAGCCTTTCTTATAGTAGTTCCATACCCCTGGAACCGGTAGGTATAATCAGTAATATCATAACAATTTCGCCATTGTATATATATATATGTATATATATATACTTTAATTCCGTCACTATAAGCAAGGTATCATTCCGGCATCCATCACTTCCTCCCATACCATACAAGTTGTCCTTTTTATAGCTTATGAACATAATTATCAGATTCGGGAATGAGCAATATCATAACAGTAATACATAACAGTGGTCAGTAACATAACGGTAATCAGATACTACATTCCCTTTATCATGATAATTATGAGAATCGGTGCATCATGCTTGGTGTCAAGAGATAGCATGATAAGCGGTGATGTATATCAAGTAACATGCATACCAAGAGATTGATAACAGTCAGGTAAGCCAGGTCATGACAAGAGGGTCTGGTCAAATAATAGCATGTCAGGTGGTCAGGTGGTCCGGTGGTAATAAACAGATGACAGGTGATATACATGTGTTAAAAGGAGGCATGAAACTAACAAGTCTGACATGGCAAGTAGAAACATAGAAGCAACTTAGTGTTCAACGACCACGAAGGGTCTGCCACGCAAGGTATACGACAAAGGAGTAAGAATATCATAAGCATGGTACAAGCACAAGGGTGAAGCTACCATAATACAAGCAATGTAGTGCAATACATGAATATGGAAATAAGAAGCGAAATACTCATCGACCGAAGAAACGGGAAACCAAATAGAGGCGAGACTACTCGCATACAAGAAAGTAGCGAGTGAGAATACTCGCCTAAACCTCAAAGCGCCGAAGGATCCGAAATCCACGAAATCCGGGGCACGCCATAAACTATGATATATATATGTAGAGTGAAGAGGAGAGAGAAAGAGAGAAGTGAAGATGATGTTAGTCAAGATACAAGTCAAGAAGTATAATATACAACATATAAACCAAGTATAAGATCCAAGTTGAGAGGTAAATAACTGTAACAAACAGACAGAATTAGTCGACTAGGGTAGGATGAGTAGTCGACTAATAAAGGGGTAGTCGACTAACAGTCTGGTATAGTCGACTAATACTGGGTTCCAGAGAGTTGATATTCTGATTCAGGAAAAGTTAGTCGACTAGGGTCATAGGGGTAGTCGACTAACAGACATGACAAGTCGACTTATAGTTAGGCTAAGTCGACTAATACTGTGATACAGAGAGTTAAGGTTTCGTCCAGGAAGGGTTAGTCGACTAGGGTCAAGGGTTGTAGTCGACTAAGGGCCTCTAGTCGACTAGGAACTAAGGTAAGTCGACTAATACTGTTGTTTCCAGAAAAGGTTAAGTTTCAGCTAAGGGTTTCTAGTCGACTATAGTTCTAGGTCAAGTCGACTAATCGACTGGAAACAGCATACAGAACAGGGTTTCTAGGGTTTGTGTTTGATGGCTAAAAAATATGATTTGATGGCATAATTGAACATGATATGTGAACTTAAGCATGCTAAGAAATAACCAAGTCTGGTGATTGAAATTACTCACCAAAAGGCACCAAGTGATGGAGGTTGATGATGAAAGGAAAGGTGGAGTCTTTTGGTGTGTTGACCTTGTGGTGGTTTCCATGGTGATGAAGGAAGAAGAAGATGAAGCTAGGTTGAGAAGTGGTGGTGGTTGCCTTGGTGGAGATGAAGGAGATGGAGGTGGTGAAAGCTAGGGTTGGCTTTTGGTGAAGAGAAATGAAAGAAAGGGATTGAAATGAAAAGGAAAAGTATATATGGGATTTGGATTTTGTAAAGGTGTTGCAATAAATGAAAGGGGAGGGCTTAATTGCAAAGTGGAGGTGAGGTGAGGTCCCTCTCTTGGCCACTTGGCCGGCCATGGGATGAGGGAGAGAGAAATGCATTTAATGGGGTAGGTGGGAGTTGGTGGAATAAGAAAAAAAGAATTGGAATTTGGAAAATAGGAAAAGTGTGTGGTGGAAGTTAAAGGAAAGGAAAGAAAGAAAAGGAAAGGGAAAGAAAATGGGAAAAGGGAAGAAATCTCTGGAATAGAAAATGAAAACAATGGAAGTGGCGGCTTCCCGGGATTCAGTAGTAGATACAGAAATCTTTCGGGGAAAATACCGGAATCGTCTGAAATTCAAGTATCTCGGAACGAACGAAAAATTTACCAAAAATCAATAATAATATATAAAGACCAATAGTGAAATCCGTTTGAAGAAAATACTTTATAGTTTTAAAACAAAATCCTGGAATCAATAATTTACCGACTCCGTTGGAATTTTCATAAAATCATAAAATCCTCAGAAAAAGAATGTAGGTAGAAATATGATTCTAAGGAATAATGTCTAAAGAATCATTTAGAAATTCAAACGTTTGAGAATTAAAAATCCGGGAATCGGTCAGCGGCACTGGCCGACACCGGTTTGAAGATTTTATTTAATTCCAGAAAAATCTAGAAAATCATAGAAAATATATAATATTGGAAAATGATATTTAAAACTAAAATCGGTCAATTCTAATTATCAGAATGTCTAAATCGAGTAATACTCTAGGATCGGGCCTTCGGTTCAGACTAGGGCTGACTCCGAATCCACGAATCCAAATCCAAGATAAAACAACATATAAGGAATTCATAATACAGAATAAATACAGGAAACAAATCGAAAAAATACGACCGAAAATCTGAATACGCAACTAAGTACGTATTCCGGGAACGGGGTATTACAATCCACCCACCTTACAAAAATTGCGTCCTCGCAATTTCGTTAAGGGGCAAATTGAATACAAAGGGGACAAAGGTGGAATTTATACTAATTAAGATATGAAGCACTATAGGTAGGGGCTCTCAAGTCAACTGAATAATAATCATACTCGCATTTCCGGCTGATGATGTCGTGGCTGTGTAATAAATCTTTAGAATAATGCTGAATAATACTGATGATGTCGTGGCTGTGTAATAAAGAACCCCGAAAATCTGAGCATAATAAAGAAGACCGATAATAAGAATCCGACTGCTGTGTCCTCTGAAAGATAGCCAGATCAAGATCGATCTGGAGAATACCAAGCTTCATAGAATTGGCCGAAGAGATCACATAATAGCTTCATTCCGAACCAGCCACTACTTTCTAAGAGATCACATAATAGCTCATTCTGAACCAGCCACTACCTCTCTAGTCAGTCATATCTTAAAATAGTATAAGGCTTCATTAAAACCAAAAACATAAAACCAAAACAGGGAAAGGATAGGAGGAATTTGGAATCAAAGGAAAGATAGTCAAGGAGGGATTTGAAATCAAAGAAAAGAGTAGTCAAGAAATAGATAACTCTGCACTTGCAGTTGGAATGTATAACCAAGACTCATGTATTCCAGTTGCAAATCTCTTACCATTGATTTGCCTTCTGGACGTACTGAGGAGGTTAGTGCCTAAGCTCTGATACCAAACCTGTAACGCCCCGATCCCGCGGATACGGGGACGTCACTGCAACGTATATACGTAGGTCAGAACTACCCTCCCGTATATACGCTAAGCATCAGTACAGACAAGAATAAGAGTACGGAAGCAAATGGTGCATATACATTCCAACACATATATACAATTACAGAATTATCACCAGAGTGATAACAATATTACATGAATATCATATCACTAATATGCGCAAATGCGAGAGTACA